>KZ538073.1:0-132683 GCA_000934665.2 Catajapyx aquilonaris | reverse complement strand
GAAATGTCTCGGTGTTGCACTTAGCCGATTCCTCGACTCTGGTTGCCGTGGGTCGGGGTCGTATGGGATTACGCTGTCTTCTCGAGTCAGGACAGACCGTATGTATTGCTGTCGTGAAAAAATCTCGAAGCCGGACTTGAATCCGGCAACACCACTTTTCTCTTTCTTACACCCCCCCCCCCCCACCCCCCGCGAGTTTTTGTTGTTGTTGTCTTACCTTCATTATTATTACTCCAGCCAATTTGACCGGCTTCGGTACACTTGTTACCCTTCCTGCTCTAGGGACTCTGCTTAGATCCAGGAATGCAGGAATGCTTCCAGGAATATTGGACTGGTTTCGGGAAGGATTATCCCGGAACTAGAATCCGGCATGTGTGGACAGGATGTGAAATCTCTTAGTACATATGTGGGGGCCAGCCATTGATGCGTTGTATTGTGAAATGTGGTGCGAGTGCGATGAGAACAATAGTGTTGTGCGTAAGAGCGTGTCGTGTGATTTTTATATAGCGTGCGTGTGGCGGAATGGTGCTGATATTACACATTACTTTGAAAAATTGATGCGGTGTACAAGCCAGCGTGGGAGACACAATTGAACGTGGGCATGAAAATGATGGTCAGCAACTTTATAAGGCACTGGGATGAAAGTTCACAAGTAGGCCTTAATTAAAGCATCAGTACGTGTTGCATCCAGCCCATTATTTGTGGCAGACAACGTAGATTATGTTCACATGAGCAGGATTTATAAAAGGGTCACCTTGTAGGAATTTATATACCGCGAAGAATGTTCATGGGGCATCCATTTTTGTATATGGAGGTGTAATTTGAATTCCCAGTGAGTCCCCTATTTACCACTTCATAACCTCGTCGATAAAGTCGCCATTTTAATAATCACCGTGTGTCCGATCGCCGCGATTTCATTTTCCGCGACACCCTCGAATATTTGCTTTACACCACTCCCGAAATTTATTAGTTATTGTGTGTCCGGGCACCCTCTTATCGCACATATTTACTGCACCCCACCCCCCATCATGGCCTTTGCCTCTCACAATTGTAAATCAAACAGTAATATTTAAACGCACAGCTCAGGACAGCCCCCATGTTGTATGGCCATGTAGCAAAGGCCAGTTTTCGCCTAGTACACTACTACATTGCACTGGAAGGACCAGCCAAATGGTCAGGAAGTCATCATCTAACTTGGAGATAAGCATGGCCAAGAGCAGTCGTGATAATGGTTTTGCCAGTTTCCTTGCAACAATCCCCCTCGCCCATCTGTGACTCGGTTGGGGCGTCGCCTCTTGGCTTCACTATAGGAAAAGATACAGAGAGAGGAAAAAAAAAGCATAAGATTTATTACAGCATAAAGCCACTAACGGCCCTCTTTTTTTATCGTCGCAGTTTGTATCTTGTCTTGCCGTACAGTGGATTATGTCAGCGGGGGAGGACAAACCGGAACTTGCAATAATGGTCGACAATGCAACCGACTTTATGCGTGCAGAGATCTTTCTACCAGGCTAATTTTCTGCTCACTTAGGTTGGCCCCCACACCACCTATGTGCTACATCAAAGGACTGATAGTAACGCTAATTGTTGTGAGTAATTACACGGAAGCTTCCATTTTCACGCAGGGATTGCTAGATCGGAGTTGGATAGTTCCAGTCACACCGTAGGAGCAAAAGTGGCTTCTTTTCAACTATAGTTTTGTTAGAATTTAAATGGGTTTTGACACCCACATGGTATGATCGGGGTACATGTGTGGGATGTACCGTACTGATATCTGATGAGAGGTGCAATGTTCTGGCACGATTGTGATATCTGGCAACGGGTTACGGATGCTCCCGGATACGCAGTACATGGGACACATGAGTGGGCGATAACACTAGAGGTGTCAGTATTTATAGGAGTATTGTACAGCAACAGGATAAAGAGAATGACATGTCAATGACGGAAGTGGCCATTTCCTTTTGGCACACTTGCTGGTATCAACAATTTGGGCCGTTGCACCAACCGATGTAAAATATTCAGGTAAGGTAGTTTGGACTACGAATAAGTGAATTATTGTGGAAATTTTCAAAGAACCTTTATGCACTTGGGAGTATAAAAAGAATGGAAGTCTAGTGATGCTTTGTCAGCTCGGAATCGGATAGAAAACAGTGGACCTTTTTCTTTTGTGTTCACAAAGCAACTCGGGTGCTCAAAAGGAATAGTTTAACTAACGGAACTGTTCGTTGGCCTCGAAGTAAAGTAGATTTTGTGCAGGGTGGTCCATTGCTCCAGTTCTGCAGGAATAAGTTATAGTTTGTTCCTTCCAGGTTTTTTTTTTTTTTTTTGGGGGGGGGGGGGGTGAACAATCTGTACGTTTTCCTATTTTATTCCTTGCAGTTCACCGCCCTTTATAGAGTGCAGTGGTGGTCCCTTGGTTATGCAATGGCCACACACAAAAAAAACTCCATGCAAAAGCAATCGACGAGAAGGCGTGGGGGGCGCTGAATTCTTCATTTTTTTTGTTGGATGCTGAGGTTGATCGCCGGGCCGGAAAAGCCAATCATGGATATGAGCACCGGTACTCTTTTCTTTAACAGTTTTGAAGGAAGATAAACAAAACTTGGCAAGGGCGGCATTCACATCATCGAGGGCCTATTACCTGAGCATGCCGACCTCTCTCTCTCTCAAAAAAGGGAAGTACCGCACTTCCAAATGGGAAGGAAAGTGGAAGAACAGCTTCGGTCTAACCCCCAGCCAGATGTAATTATGTGGCATAATCTCAAGGGCCGTCATCCTCTTACAAGGTCGACTTTTTCAAGAAAAAAAAAACTTATACATTTATCACGGACGACAAAAAAATGTGCGAATTTTAAATCACAGAAAATAATTTCGACTACCTGCGACAAGTTCCTCAACATATCCGTTAGGTTAGGTTTAGGTGTGGTGTACGACTAAAGAGTAATGTCATCACCACCTCGTATAGGGTTGTGGAGATGTCGTGATTTGCGGGTCTGAATCCTCTTTTGAGCAGTATTATCCCATTTGAGTGGATGAGCACGGTCTGTCGTTTCCTGAACCTTTTTATAAAAGTTTCAGAGGAGAGATTTGGACCCGGTTTTATTGGCTGGGAAGCAATGCTTGGAAGCGGTTCCAAAGGAAGGAGGATTTTGGGAAATTGGTAAGAGCAGGACCTAGGGAGGAAATGTGTTACGGCGTCAATTTCCTGTTAGGTGCTGTTAGGAGAGCCTTGCAGCTGCTGGACTTGGGTTGTCTCATGCATGTCATGCTGGCTCCATCGATCCGGACCATCCTGAGAAGGTCCGACAAGAGAAGGAGGGGGGACTGTTGCCATGACGGATGGTACGATAGGGTCAGGACAAGGAAGGCGGAAGAAGGGTGAGGAAGAGGAAGCTGCAATAACAGTCTGTACAAACAGAATTTTCTGATATTTATGCATAAACAAAAAAAATGCAATGTCGTATATGAAATCACAGAATTATACAACAGCATTTTTGTAGACGACTGTGGTACGTGAAGCGGAAAATATAGAAATGTGGCAGTGTCAGCGGCAGGTTCGTGTGTCGGTGACCAGCGGTCCGTCTGTAACGATGTGATAGGAATACTTCCGGAATGTGCAGGCGAGTGTGAAAGTGGTTTGGAATCTGTGCCGAGCGGAACATAAGAAGTTGAGAGGGTGGATAGGGGGGGTAGAAGAGAGAGAGAGAGTGAAGGAGTGCAAGTTACTCCCTCGATTCTCCTTTTTTTTAACGGGTCTTTAGCTGACCTTCAGTAACGGGACTCACCTTCCGTAAGAAAACGAGAGGGTGATACCCCCTATTCCTACCTTCCCAAAAAATTTATTCGAGATATTATTTTTTGAGAAAGCGAAAGGACACCCCCCTTGGAGTGTGAGCTACATTTTTGGACATGAAAGATGAATGGACGTTTTATCGACGTTTGTATACGGGAAATGGGGGGGGGGGGGTATACTCGTAAATCATGTGTGATGAACAACTGTGTTTCGGCTGTCAGGACAAAATAATGGAATAAATTGATCTGGTTAAGTAATGTCTTGCAGGATAAGAAATTGTCACGCTAGACATGATACAGGGTGTATCCCAAGCTGAGGACATGTATCGCTGAAGGAAATTAAACAGGAATCGGCGATAACATCTGTTTTTGCAAAACCCAAATTAACAGGAATTGCAATAAAGAAGAGGATCCGCTCTTGCGTAAATTTAATTGGATCAATTGCTCATTATGTCAAGTATTTTTCCGACACTTTTCCTGTAGGGCTAACGGAGACAAGTGTATAGATATGTCGTGACTCACCCAGGTTCTTTTGACGGTATTTTCTTGTCGAGCATGATGAAGAATCACGCACATTTTTGCTCTGAACTTTTCCTTTCATGTTTTTTTTTTTTTGTCAGGGATGGAATAAAAACAAGCAATAAAAATATAAGGGAGCTCATTATGGATTAGAATAATCTCGTCGAACGGCACGGTATCTTCCGGCGTCTTACAATAGTTGACAAATTCAGTCCAGCTTATGTGATAGGTCTATAGCGTGCTCATAAAGAGCTTAGTGATTATAAGAAGCTTGAGGTAGATTTATGACATTTTCGTCCCGGTTGCATCTCAATACCACGTAGTTTCCTTTTTTCACCTGCAAAACAAAGTTTCGCCGATTTTTTGGGCACCTTTTTAGCGTGACGTCACGTTCGGCCGAACAGTGTGACATACAATGGACGACTCCTATGATTATTAAAATATGTGTAGGTAAAAGCGAGATTTCTCTGGTGAGCGTAGACGGGTGTTTATTATTTGTGCAAAAAGGAAGAGAGAAATTATGCGTTTTTTTTCGTATTGTTGGGAAACGGACACGATTATTCCAGCCTTTATCGAAGTCAGTGAAGTGTACACATACTGAACACACAGGTATGACCATGGAAATCGTCCAGCTTTTCATATTCGGAAGATGAAAAAAAAAATCGAGTTTTTCTCTTGTTGAAGTCTCTTCAAGAGTGAAATTGCTGCAATTTTTTTTCCATCTCTTTATTCTTGACTGTTATTCCCAATCGGGTGATGTTGCCCATCGGATTGCCGCGAACAGGAAGCAGCAGTAAAATCATGATTCTTTCTGACATGAATACACGGGCTTGACTTTGACAAAGGCAGCCTCTGCACCGCTCCAGTCACTTATAATGCTATCTGCACGTTCGATATGCATACAATGGGTAATTATTTGACTTCCACGTATGGATAAGTCACAATGTTATGCAGGAAGGGAAACTCCTGCGAGCAATAGGAACTCTGCATTTTATGATAACGGAACAATCGTATATGTGTCTCAACCCATGTGGTTATATAGGGAAATAAATTTTGCGCGGTTGGTGATGATGTATAGTGTCTCAAGAATTTGTTTGAATCTTTATGAAGAGAATAATATTTTCAACTTCCGAATTAGATAAAAATCAGCAGGAATTTTAACAACTGTATTACAAAATTCGTCATGCTCGTGTCATCTCAAGAAGAAGGGTCAGCGGCGCACAAATCTTGAAAATATCCTTGGAATTCGGTATTCATAAGTCAGCGAGTTTTATGGCGAAAGTGTTCAGGCTACGGAATAATTGCAGTTTTACGACTCCTTTTAATGGCAATTGTGCCATTTTTATGACGTCTGCGACTCATTGAATGCACTGACACGGATTTGGTAAAGGATTTTTTCTGAAGTACGTTGAAGGACTTCATTTTTTATTCAAACGACACTGTCATACTGTGCATTTTTAATAATTTTGCACTACCACAAGAAGTTTGTGCAGCAACTTTTGTAATCCGTGCACATATTTTCACCAGTATGTATTACTAGATATTCTGAGTTCAGCTTCATCTGCCATTGTGAGATGTAGTCGCATCTTGACTTTACAATCAGTACCAGGAGGCTGTGTTTCATCCCATCTGAATTCAGATTCCCCCCCCCCCTCTCTGAAAATCCCACGTGATTTATGCAACCTGAGCCTAGTTTTGAGCGAAAATTGGCTCGGAAATAACGTCTCGCCTTCCAACAAGGCCATCAAGCCAATGATTGGGGCGTCTGGGGGACGACGATTGTTCCCTCTTCGTCTATTACAACCCATACACCTCACGCCCATTTAACATCACTACCCAATTGCCAAAAGGTCCTTATATTTTCCTGGTATCACATTTCCCCCAGCTGTTGAGGATGGCTGGTGAAAAAGATGGAGGGAGAAAAAGTATTTCCAATGCTCTTCTCTTGGTGAGTCAGGGAATCAATACACGTGGAGACCAGGGGAGGTGTAAAAGGAGAAAAAGAGGAAGGAGGGGGTAAAAAAAGAAATAAGCATTTCATGACTATGGAATAGGCATGTTCTGTTGGAATGAAAGAATCGAGGTGATGGGAGGAAGCTGGCTAATTAAAGCAAACATTAAGTAGGATCCCCCCAGATTCACGCTCGACTTATTTTAATTGCACAGGTTCTACTTTTTTGTGAGAAAAGTTGGAAGTTGACTACCCAATTCCTCAGTGTGTGCTTTGCCTGGAAGAGGAAATGTACCATTTGGATGTGAAAGTTTGGATCCAATTTTTTGGGAAGGAATATTTGCTCCTGAATTAGTTGAATCAAATATTTACATGAAGATAAAGGAAAATGGTTATATCTCCAATGGGCTGTCAGTTAACCTTTTATGGACACAGGTCTGAAAGGTCGCGGGATAGTTTACAGGTTGCCATGATTACATGTAACAGTTAGGTTATAAGTTGAATCGTAAATTTGCAATAAGTGATGTTTATTATTATTTTTATGGACGTTCAGTATTAATTCACATAACGGGGTGCCTCATTTTTCACACGGCTACCGGCGATGCCTCATTTCTTGAATTTTTATTGCCTGGCACTATTCCCACATTAGAAAATTAATTATGGCCGTAAAATGCAACTAACAGCAACCGTCTAGCTTACAGTAATCTGAGCATAATTAAATCACGAACCACTTATGCTCGTGTGTATGTTTCCATAATCTAAAACAGCGACGTTGCACATAATTATCTGGGGGCCACGATCCATTCGTTTTAAAATACATACCCGACGGATAATAGGATTATCAAATTTTAGCGAGCAAATGCATAATCCGTCTGAGCAGTTTCAAGTGACAAAACAACATAATTTAGTCTCTCCAAGCACGCATTTTGCAAAAGGGTGGGAAAAATCGTCTAGTTAAAAAAAAAGGAGTGGAGTTGGCGTGCAAAAAGAACATTTTGAGATGCCGTGTCAGCTGTTAATTCTTCAGGAGTTAAATCCCTGTGACCCAGGGGCACGGACATATACAAGGTGTTTTCTAATGGTTAGAATAAACTTCTAGAGTGAAGTCGTTGTTATACTAGAAGATCATCCGCAGTTTTGTTATTTAGATAATCCTGGCAAGTATGCATCCCCTTCTTGCCAGATTGGTTTTCACTGAATGTAAATTATGAAACACCCTGTACACACGCTTAGCATAGTAGTGTAGGCTTGTACGTGCCTGGATCGGGTTTCAAAGGAGAGACCAGGATCAATAGAAAAGCCTCAGTGTGGCGTATATACTGCAACGGATTGCACAACATGTTCTTCTCACCGTCTCAGGTGCCTTTGATGAAGTTGGCCAGTAATTTATCCGAAATTACTCGTGTCTGTCACACTCGCTGTGAGATAAGCAGCACGTGGATGGATTTAACAGAGCTCCTACCTTAGGAGTAATTATTGTACAAGTAGATTGCCAATTGCCTCATATACCGAATATTTCTGTCGAAGGTCGAACAGTACATAACATTTTTTAGAGCGCATATTTCACATGGGGAAATAAAACCAGGAAAAAGTTCAACACAGTTGAAGAACCGAACACAAAAGGGACTTGATTAAAATTCTGTGTAACTTGCTGCCAACATTTGAACGACTTGTTTCGCAGCTGGCCGTTTTCCGCACGAGGAATTCTGCTCTGATTTTCTGTCCTGTATATATAGTATACCCGAGGCTTCAAGTGGAAAAGAGCCCGCCTCATTCATTTCACTGTTAGGCGGAGTCACTAATCTAATAATCTGGACAGAAAGGGCTTCTAATTTTCTCTCCAACAAGCAGCACACTTGGTAATGGAAACACTGTCGTCTACAATGCAAAAAAAACTGCAGTTTCTCAACAAACCGTTTGGTTTTCCCCATCATACTTCTCCTGCATTTTGATTATAATACCCCTCACGAAACAATGGCTTTGTAAGCATATAATTTTGCACAGACGCCTAAACACGTTATTGTTTCCTGATTTCGCGCGTATGCATGGCTGGTGTTTAGTTCAGGCGCACGTGTCTGCAACAATGGAGGAAGCAACGTCCTTCATACAACCCAGGATGAGGAGGTAAATGTCTGATTCTCTTAACGGGAAATTAAGGAGCAAGTGATCGTCCATTTTCATCATCAACTTAACAAATGTGCCGCTGGAGAGAGCCTGTGTGCTGCTGCGAAATATCGATCTCTTCATTGGGTGCTGGCTTATTCATTGTCGGATCATCGTGCATTATTATACCCCCTGAATCTTCAGTAAATCGCCTGGCGTTTTCTCGGATGAACGCGCTTCTTTCTTTGAAAAGCCCTGGCGTTGTGTTCTAGTTCATTACGAAGGGATGAAGGCAGTCGTCTGGAAACAAGTCGTTACATTGTTGACGAGGATTTTGGGGGACGTAAGCCGGGAGCAGTTCCCCGAGAAAGTTTGGTGGGGCCAATGGCAGTCGCGGAAGACCGCAGAGACAAATCTAGACATCCTTGGAGTTGCTTCTGGAAGCAGGGCTTTTAGGGTTGGAGGGAATTTGTTTCCGGATGCGCACACTTCAGGATCAGTCTGAATTTAGTCTGAATCGGTTGGGGCTTCAGGAACAAGCCGTTGTCTAACTTTAGATCAACCGTAGTGTGATTTGTTGATTTGCTCACACACTTAGACACACTTAGGAGTTTGGTCGTCCATGGCGTCGTCTCTGGTGGGCTTCCATACAACTAACCACCCATGGGAATTCGGAGTTTGGTCGTCCATGGCGTCGTCTCTGGTGGGCTTCCATACAACTAACCACCCATGGGAATTCGGAGTTTGGTCGTCTCGGATGGATCGCCATGAGAATAACCACCTGGGGGCACTCACTGATGGTCGTTTATGTGAAATGCCTTGCTGGCTCTTCACCTTTCGAGTGCTTTAGTCTAA
Organism: Catajapyx aquilonaris; assembly: GCA_000934665.2. Classification (NCBI taxonomy): domain Eukaryota; kingdom Metazoa; phylum Arthropoda; class Diplura; order Dicellurata; family Japygidae; genus Catajapyx; species Catajapyx aquilonaris. The sequence goes on along the minus strand of KZ538073.1, from coordinate 123,463 downwards.
AATGGCTCCTTGCTCATCTATCCGGCTTTATCTCTCTCGTGCCAGACTATAAAGGATTGAACTGCCGTTCCCAAAATAAACTCTCATCATATGGGGAAGGACCTATTGGAAGCAGGGCTCTGGAAATTTTAAGCCGTGTTCTGGTCTGGGAAGCGGAGTGCTAATAAGAGGCCCTGGCGCATATATACTGAGGGTCCATCCAGCACCTCACAAAAGCCCCTCATTTATTGGATTACCCCCAGCACCATCCCAGAAGAGGTTTTTCCGATACGTTCCTTGGGAATCCGATGAAGCGTGTGCACAGAGAACCCCAGTCCAATTATGTCCAAGGAATCTTGGCGATAAATCATCTCGTCCCCCCTCCCTTATATATATTTCTTTTTACCTCAGAGAAAAAGGGGTCCAATTGCTAGGCGCTAAATCACCTGGGCGCGCTTTCATGTGAATTTTTGTGTATTCGACTATCTCTCGTGGGGGGTATATATTAGGGGAATTTTGCAGGGGCTATAGCTTTGGAGATACGATCTGGAGGCTTGTCTAGAAGAAGGACGGACGGCTGTACTTCCCTTGTGGAGAATGGTGGTTCATTAGTCGATGCGGTGCTATATTTTTTTGTCTGTCAAGGGTTGCACTGTGGTAACGGGAAACTTGCATTTTCAAAACTAGTACTGTAACTGAATTGGACAGTTGGGCAATATTGGAGCGTTGCACTCTGTGTTATGTAGAGGTGAAAATGTGCAGCTTTGATGTGTGTGAAAAAAAAATTACACATTCAGAGAGTAATGGAATGATATGCTACCGTGAGTACAGGTCTCTGTGCAATGTGTTTCATGCCTATACTGTACGGCAACGGCGCGGCGGTTGACCCCGCTCATTGACGGTCGTATTTCATGCATGAGTATGTTGCATTGGAAATCTTTACTTGGGAGCTTCAGATTTTTGCCTTCGCCACCATGAATTGTTTTAACTAATTTAAACTGAGCTACTACTGTAATTAAAATAATTCCACATTTGACAGCACCAGTGAATGTTTAACTCTTCGAATAATTTGACTCGTTTCAGCAGGCTAAACATTTCGACTCATCGCTCCCCAAATTTATGGAGCCAAGTCTATTTGGGGACAAGTACCATCACCTCAAAACGGTTTTATTTCTTTGGCAATCTCACAAACATAAGGAAACGGCTGCTAATTTGACGATCCTTTTACTACTTCTCAAGTCGCTCAGACAATCCATCATCTTCCGATAGTTGGTCATTGAACCAGTTTTCACGTGGTAGTACCCCAGGATCTCAATCAATCCAGTCCAACTCGATGATGGATGAATGAAAAAGGTGTGCCCAAGAGAAGTTGTGCAGAAGATGTGACCCTCCAATATTTCTCACTGACTCTTTGGTTCAAGTTGACACCTCCGACCATGAATTAATGTCAAGATCACCCTTTGGATTGATGAAAATGGCATTTCGGCTTGTTTGTTCCCTGCATGGGACCAGACTCGCAAAAAAATATATTGTTGAGGATTTTTTGGTGGCTGCAGTATAAGAAGAGGTCTATATAGTGGCGCCAGTGTCCTATTGATCCTATCTTGGCCACGAGCAGCTTTTGGTTGGTTCGTTGGTTCCCTGTGCTGGCGCGTGTTAGGATGGTATATACGTTAAGGTTTTGAGAGAGGGAGGGAATGTCGCCCCCCCCCCCCCTTTCCCCCAACTTTCAGCTTCCAAATCTTGCTGACATATTGTGCTTTCTACTGGCAAACTTTGGGAGACGCGGGTCGTTATGATCCGAGGGGGAGTTATAGGCCTGAGGGGCATATGATTTTTTGAACTGAGAGGAATCGATGACATTGGGTGTCTCTTCCTGTATATGGGTGGTGTTCATGCGCAAATTTGGTGCAATTACCCCCTCCTATGGATAGGGGCCATCGACGGGCTTCAAAATGTGCTCGTACCATCCCGCAAATTTGTTTCACCCCGAACGACCTCGAAACGGACGCCGATCGTGCAAATTTAATCCGCGTTTATGAGGCAATAACGTTAATTTGAAGTTTCCATACGGAGTTGGGCTGCCAGCAGTTTTACTTCTTTTTTTAAAATTATTGGGAGTCTGCAAATGTGTCGCGCTGGGGGCAGCAGCTTGATTTTATGCATCTCAGAGGACCCATATACGGATGGTGATGAAAGAATATCCTTGAGAGTTGAAAAGTTAAGGTGGAAAGATTAATTCAACTGTAGACGTCTCTTTTGTTACAATACGTCGCCTTATATGAACAAATATTTTTTCTCCTTTTTGACTAAACTCGGCCATGTTGTTTTATTAATATGAAAAGTATGCCAAGGAATATTATAAATTAAGGCTGTGTATCAGTATGTTAGTGTGTGTAGTACAGAGAAGCTCAGAACATGTGTATAAGTTCATTATAATTCAGTAAAAGTTAGCTGAAACCACTGGAAAACATTAAATTCATTTTTGATGTACCATAGCCCATTTTTCGAATCCATAATTCAATAATTTTAGCTCACGTTTACATTTATATTAATTGTATTAACATGTGACGTTATATAGCCTGCAATGTAATTTTGCCTAATTTTGCAAACGTCTCATATATTGTTATGTATTGGTTTTGAAGACTACCCACACATTTTTCAACTCTCGGTTTCTGCGAATTCTGATCTAGTTAACATTTTGAAGGACATTGTTGCAGATTTTTGGTTCAGATTACTTAGCCAAATTCACGGCCTGTAGGCGCATTTTGGCCTACTGAAGGTCCTTGTGACATGATTTAATTTCGCTTCTTTTGTACGCCACAGCACTTGCGTCACATGCCGTGAATAATTTGGCATGTGAATTCATTTACCGCAATTCCGTTTCGGTAATCAATTAAATTTTGCACGAACTTTGCCACTCACAAAATATTCGAGAAAGAATTTGTAATTCTTCTTGTTACATATAGGTCGAACTTTTCCGTTAATAAATTCCTGATAATGATTTTTAAGTATCTCTTTGAGTGATCATGGTGGTACGTCCTTGGATGGGTTCGACGACCTTAGTTTTTTTTCTTTCAAACTTCGATAAAAATTTTTGATTCAAAGAGGTGTGGTACTTTGTACTGAAAATAACACGCTTCGTAACCACTACCCTAAATATTCTTTTCATCTCAAAAAAAATTCACGCCTTTTTTTTCTCTCTCCAGCCCTCCTTGTGACGCAAATTCTTCGCCATGAAAAATAATGAGCTTGAAGCGATTGCAAGTTTGGCCGGAAATGTGCGGGCAACCGTGAGAAGCATTCCTGCTCAGACGGTTTTTTTTTCATCTCTCCTTCCAACCACTTATGTAACCCTGTCAACTTTTTTTTTTCTTCATCTCCTTTGGAATAAGATTGTTGCGGCGTCGCTATCTCTACCGGATTGCGCAGCGTGGAAAATGGTGGGCGGGGATAAGTTTGCTTTCATTAGCAGAATGGATTGGAGTAGGACCCCCGTTTAGACAAATCATTTTTCATCTCGAGTAAACCTGCCTGGTGGTATTGCACTCTAGATATGTCTAGTAGTTTGAAATTAAAGTGCATTGACCACAGAAAAATTAGGGATCTTCAACCTTTTCCTTCCTATAATTTTTTTAGGTCCATTTGTGGAGCTAATTGCGGGCCTTTTATTGCAGTGAAGGCGAAGGAAAATGGATGAAGCTGTAAATCAAGGAGGCCTTTTCCTCCATTATCGCTCACACGGTTTGATCGAGGGGCCGAGGCTTCCTCAGAGTATAGTCTGGGAAATCTAGAGGCCAATTCTTTCTCGGGCAAATCACCCGAGAGCACCTTCGACAGGGAAAGGTCCCAGTGAGATGCCAAAAGTCACTTAGTTGGTGGCAGGCCCACGAGAGCATCATCATTATACCTGAGGGACGGTGTTTTTGTTGCGAAAATGTGAAAAAAAATGTTTGAAATTCCCGCCGTTGATCGGTTAGTACGGCCAGCGTACTAACCGATCAACGGCGGGAATTTCAAACTTATTTTTTCAATTTTTTTTAAAAGGGGAAGGTTATATTAGGCGTCTGCGTCGCGAATGTGACAGGTTATGAAAATAAGAAGTTGGTGCGTTTTGGGGGGATGTTTGGGGCGCCATTTGGACCCGGTATTCTTCAGATTGAAATGGGATGGGATGACAGCCTGGAAGTGCAAGAGATCGATGAATTCCCAGAATGGGGGAGAGAAGAAAGGGGGGGGGGGAGGAAGAAGAGACCATCGATTTGCTGGGGATGAAAACTGACTACTCAGCCGGGATTCAAACCTCTTCGGAATGCATTATTATATAGCCATATTTATCCAAACGACTCCCCGAAAAAAACGCATCCTTCGGGATATCTGCTGACATTTTTTTTTTTGTTAAAAGTTTTGGATCGAATTTTGACAGGATATACAGTATTCCTAAAAGCAATGATTGAAGTCCCGTTTGGAGAGGACCCCCTAAGGAGTCCATATTCTCCCCCTCCAGATTTTCTTATAGAGCTGTGTTAGGAACGAGGAAGATGGGGCAATAAATGATCCGTTTCGGTCCATAGCTTGCTATGCTCGGGTTGATACCTTTTCTGTTTGGACAGGTCACCTGCTAGTAAACGGGATTTTTTGGTTGCGGTTTTTGAGGGGGGCTCTTGTGTTGGCGGGGGTCACAATAACGACTTTGGAAGCTATTAGCCCAGCACTTTCCACCATGCTGGGCTGCTGCTTCTGTGTGGGAAATGTTGTGGAGTATATGCGCCATGATCTAGTTCTCACCGTTTGCATCTCCTGTAAACATCGTGGGATTCTGGAGCAGAGAGATGCGGATCGTGGTAGTACAGTTTTGTAACTACAAATGCACCTTGTGTTAAGTTGGCACTAAAGTTCATTTTATTAAAGGCGACTAATAGGCATATTCTCTCCGTCAGATGTTTGTCCGGCCGGACAGTATCGCTGTCTCTCGCACGATGGCAGGAGTGTGCAGAGGGGGTATGCGACATCTACGCGTGAATATTAGTACTTAGTGGTAAATCGGCGGGCCATCTCATTAAAGTCACTAGTTTGCTATCGAAGGGGGTATATAAGCAAAAAATTAATGTGGCAAGTCAGCTGGAACACCCTGCATGGATCGTGCAAAAGTGGACAGAAATCTAATTGAATCATCGTTGTCGGATTAAACTCGTGAACTCTGAGCCACCCCTTATTGGAGATAATGCGAGGAACACGGAAGACATGTATTAAGACTGATATGGTGAATTGGGCAACGGGACCTGCTGGGGCTTGGTCTTCATCGCCAGAAGCAGCATCAGCAGCACGTGGATGGTTATATATCCTGACCTCCGAGAGAGAGAGGCTTGTGCAAAGCAATCACGTAGCGCAGGGCTAAATAACTATCTGTGTATAAGCCGAGGTGATCACTACGGTCGTGTCGGAACGCATTTCTGAAATCCTCGGAGAATCCTGATCAGCTCGACGATTCTGGGGATTATCGGATGTGTCCATTGAGGATTGGCTCGACTCAAAAAGTGTCGCTGTGTTTAGGAAATTGTCAACTCCAGCAGCAGCAGGAACAAATTGCTTCAGTCTATGTCCCCTTAACGATGTGGTCTTTCATCGGAGGTGCATCATGCAATCGAATCTGACTATAATTAATCTGCCTGAAATGCAATTAGGGTGAATTATTCGCAACATTGGCCAAGCCATTCCGATTGCGCAATGCAGTAATAAGCGATACTTTGTTACTAAAAGGGGGTCCGAAACCGTTGCTAATTGGAGTGATATTTCTCCAGATGGAGGATACGAAACTTCTGCCATTTATGAGCGCGTATATTCGCAATAATGGCATTGTTGTTCAACCGTGGTGGTGCCCTGAACACCGCAGGGACAAAGAGGATCGAAATCTGAGGAATTTAGATGCGCCATGTTTTGAAATTTGTCCCCATTTTTTTGACTTTTTACTGCTGCTTTGGAGGTGCATCGCCAGCTTTGAATATTTTGAGGCTCATAAAAGACAGAGGTGAAAATCTCTTCAAGGCATCCCGAATAACTCGATACGGTCCTGTGTATACAAGGAACGCTCTGAAAATCTTCAGTTTAAGAGAGGAATGGTGCGGAATGAAGTTATGGAATGTTTACTCCAGCAACCAGTTCAAGGAGAAGAAATAACAACGACTTAATGTTGAATAATGTCTTGAAATCCTATAGAAAATATTTTTATTGACATTGAGAAAGTGTCACTGCTTTAAAATAAATTGCAAAATAAATTGAGGCGTTGACATGGGAAAGGGCATAAGTCACAAAAATGTGCATCAAAAGGAAAAGTCGCCTACATTTAAATGTTAAACTGCTTTTCTTTGACTTTTCATGACTTTTTGTAACAACATACAACAATAAGAAAGCTTTTGTGTAATAAACTGTGCTTTACAGTGTTTGAAAATCTGGCGTTTTTTTTTTGCACAGCGCCTGTAATTTTTTTGTGTGACTTATTCCCGCCTCAATTGTCAACATGTCACCAATTAGAACACATGGCTAGACATATTTTGCACATTTTATCCCAAACAATTCGCTCGATTTGCTTTCGTAACCATTAGTTTAAATCTTTTTTAAAAAAATTAACGGAGTGGGTTTGCTCCAATTACCGTCAAATCTTCCAAGTAATGAATGGCTTAATGTCAAAGTGGGAAAATTTTCTATTCCTAGGCAGTTTCGAGAACTTAACCGATATCCTTGCTTCATGCGGTGCCATGCCTGCTTAATGGGCTTTTCTTGTACAGGTTTTGGGAGCCACGCGGGGGGAATTGAGGCGAAGCAAACTATGATGGATGCCTTGAGAGAGGATAGGGGGTTTGGAATATCCCAAAGTCTCATCCTTGCTCGTCTTAACCTCCTCTAGGGGGAATGGCAAACCACGGACGAAAAGGATGATTGGACCCCAGAAGGCGGTCGTAAAAAGGAAGATATTAACGCTACTCTAACCACCCCTTATGTAGCCCATTTATATCAAGAGCCATTACTCAAAATTAGTCGCTGTTGAATGACTTAAACAAAAGGGAGCTTATCATTTCCAGAAGGTTACCAGTCAGGTTAGGTATATTCAGACGCCATTTTTAGTCCGGGGGACTTGATTTTTTTTGTCCTTTTTACCTGTTGTTGACCGCATTAGTCACCCTCACCCACACTGTAGTAGACCACACTGAATAGTTCCTGACAGGCGTCACAGGAAATCATAATGCAAATTCGAATAAGTCGTTTTTTATTGGCGTTCATAAGCAGTGAGATCACCTTTGAAAAAACATGGAAGTCGTTTCAGATATACTCGAGAGGCTATTTCCATACATGTCCGGCCATGTAAGAAACCTAGCGGTGGTGGGGGAGACGGAAAAATGGGGGGTGTAGATGATATATTCTCTTTCTGCTTGTCAGTTTTCACATTCAGACGAGAACGAGAAGTCTGATTTGAATTTTAAGTGCAGACTCTGCTTACCGGAGAGAAATGACTCGCAAGTATTGGCGTTTCGTTTGAGAAGTTTAAACTGACCATAAATATTGCTGACCGTACTTGTCAAAAGTGAAATAAAAAAAATATGAAAGGAATGGGAAGGGAATAAAACAACTTGGCATTTGCCTGATGGAGCACCGCCTTGTCGGGAGAAGCATGAACGAATAAATCGCCGCAGTGCATGGTTTTGACAAATGAATACAGCGAGCAAGCCACGAAGAAATGAAGAAAATGTTTACGAGCCAACTGACTGTTTTGCGTGCCAAAATATTACGCCAGTCCACTCTAAAATATTCTGCAGTGTTATTCAACTGCATGTGAATCACGCACATGACTTCTCTCTAAATTGAAACAGAAATTTTACTCAAAAGCATTTGGTGCTATTTCATACGGACAAACCCAGCACTTAAAATAATCAAGGGACATGTTGCATTATTTAAACTAGTTGCTGGAGTGAAAAATCAGTCCATTTGGATCAGTGCGCCATTCCAAGTTCACTCTTAAAAAATCGCGTTATTCCACTCCATTTGAGTGATTTTCACTCGATAACTTGAGTGAAACTTTTTTATTCAGAATGAATAATCATTTCACTCAAATTGAGTCTGCCACTTATTTTCACTCTTTTCTCGAGTAATTTTCCACTCGATTAGAGTTAAAGTAAGTATTTCCTCAGTGAAAATATCATTTTGCAAAGTTGCTCCTTTTTTGAGTGAAATCTTCACTCGAACATTTTTAGATAGTTGGATTTACATTTCCGCTACGGAAACATCGCTCACGATTTGAATGTCGTTTCCACTTTCCAGCAAAAGTATTTTAGAATGCAGATCATATTAACTCCACAAGAATTACCTTTTTTCCCCCTCTTAGAATCGGCATTACCCAGCAGCTTTTTTCCCTCTCTCACACACAAAAAAAAACGCTTCTCAATTGATAGTATCAAAGATTTCCTCTCGTGCACATAGGGGAGGCTGCAACGAGATAAGGAAAGCAAGTCTAGGGGATTTTGTTGAGTCGAAGAAGCCTTCGCTCGTCTAGTCTCTTGTTGGAGCCAGCAAGTTGGATCTGTCTCTTTTTGCCGCTTGAGGGACTCGGAACCAAGAAAAAAAAAAGGAGGGCAAAAGGAATCTTCTTCCATTTTCCTTCCACAGGAGTCCCGCTTGGATATTATACGGCTCCATGGATGGATTCAGATTCATTGAAAACGTTGGGAGGGTTTTTCCAAAGGCGGAAGTCAGTTTTAGTCGCGCCAAATACGGTTGCTCAAGATCCAAAGAACGGGGCCCTTGGGGTCTATACGGTTTGGAATATATAAGCAAAAACCTCCTTTCCTCGGTCGGGATATCGGAAACAATGCGAATTAGTCGAGCTCGACAAATTGTGACTGCGGGCTTCTGGAGCAGAATGTTTGTCTCCTGGGGGCGGGCACCCCGAAAATTTGCATTATGGTTGAAAATGGCGGGCCACATTTCTATAATTAATCTCAACTTGCTGTATTGTCCATGTCGGGCTTTTGAAGCCCATGAATTAAATAGCACTAGGACGAATCTATTTCTGGGAGCGGCTCACGGTATGCCAGAAGGGCTCATGAATGAAGTTGCATTGTAATAATAGGAGTCCAAATCTGGGGAGGATGGACGTGACCTGTAAGATGAGAGTTAGAAAGAAGGTTGATCTTAATAACACTGCATAGGGATAATTCATTATGAAAAGGGGAGGGTGTGGCGATGGTAGCCAAGGTTGAGTATGGTCCTCCACCCCACCGTCCTTCGTTCACTGCCTCCACTGCTTTACAAAAAAATCGGGAGACTGGATAAAATACACGTGGGCGCTCATTTGGATAGTAGGAGAACTTGTCTTCAGGTGGAGTTGACATTTTCAAATTGCAAGCCAAGTCCCTATGCCAAATGAAGCGTGTATAGCACTTTTGGGGGCTACTCCTGCTCGACGTGTTATGTGCAGGGTCACTTTTTTTTCGCCTAAGCAAAATAGGCAGAGAGCATCACTTGTAAGTATGTAACAAGGACGAAGGGACCACTAATTGTTTTGCAAATCAGATGATGTAGGATGATTCAATAAGTGTCGGAACTGTCCACCCAGTTTCTGCATTATTATACGATGCGATTAGCGGTATAGATAATGTCATGCTTGCAAGCGTGTAAATCAATGAAAGCCATTAGATACTGACATATTTAAAAAAATATGGTAGAATCTGTACTAATAATATGTTCAGCCTTCATAGTGTCACAAGCGTAAGTTAAATTTCTAGAGTGCTATGCAATTAAGCGAATTCTTCTGTGTTCGTGCAAAAAAGGAGCTTGAAGTTGCGTACTTCTCACCAGTAAATATAAAAAAATGTAACACAAAACCGAGAAGAATCACCACAAAGTCACGGTTTAACCAAACCTGCCGGAAAGTTGTCGTCGTGATGTTGTTTTTTTTCCTTCTCAACTTTTCGCCCATTTTTGCTTGCAAAACTGGGGCAGTCTAAGCAAAGAGAAGCTCGTCTACTAAAATGCTTTTACATTTCCTCCCTCTAAATGATAATGGGCGTTGTAAGAGGCAATGACGATAGCGTCGGTTGCCCTAAATTCTGAGGATGGTTAGCCCTCTGCGGTCATTAAAATGAGAATTTAGGGCAGTAGCCATATTGGTCTGTTTGATTTTTTTTTTAACGAGAGTTCGCATATATCGAAAGATGACAAAGAACTTTCCCCTGGCTAGAACATTTTAGCTGTAGGTAGCGTTATAATGTCACTTTTTGCTCGGTAGAGCCAATTACCTAGGCCACTGATGAGATTTCCATTATTCAATTAAGTGTCGAAGCAAGCTCGGGAACTCCAGCCATAAAGTGTCGGCTTAATGTGAATAGACGGCGAGGCCTAGCTCGGGGAAAATTAGTGCTAGACGGAAAATAGAGAGCCGCAAGTACAGGTCGATTTTTTCCCCCCCTTCGAAAAGGGATTGAACTCTGAAACTTCAAATGCGGTAGCTATATATGAGGCGTGTTTAAAAAAAAATATTGTTCCCTGCAAGCAGTTGACACAAAGTGTGAAGTTGATGACACTCTTCCTGGGCTCCAATAGGACAGATTCTCCCCTTGCGATGGAAGACATTTACTTTAATGGTCCTTGTCCGGTTGCAGCTGTCAAAATCAATGAGAGCCAAAAGTTTGCTGGGGTGGGGACGCAATAGATGTGAATGTGCCGCATCTGAACATACCACATTTTTTTTCTTCAGAGTCCAAACCTATATTTTTTTCCTTTAATTCGGTTTCAAAACGAAGGCATCTGAAGCAGCTGCCTCTCCTTTTCTGAAGGCCGCATTTCCTGGGTTCTTCCCTGAGATTTTTTGAGGGATATTGATTCCAGACCAGAGAGGGGAATGGGGCAAAGAAAATCCTGGAGATGGGAAGGAATATCTCCAGCAGAAGAAAAAAAAAATTATAGGTCGTACTAGGAGCAGGATAATCGCTGCCCAAAATTGATTTCTCCCCCCCCCCCCCTCTTTTGTTGGAGGGGTTGGGTGGACAATATTTTTGGAGCATTCTGCCACATCATTGGTTATTAGGACAGTTTGTCTGGAGGGGGGTGGAGACAATTTTGACATCCGGTTCACGTCTCTGGTGTGGAGGTTTTTCTCTTTTTTTATACGATTTTTTTAAAGAAAAAAAAAGTGTGAGTTGGATTTCTGCCATTGCATTGTTAGCGGAGAAATGTGAAATGAATGTTTCACCGCATTGTTCGATTTCGATCGGACTTATCGCCTCTAGGACATTGCTGTATTGAGTCTGGTAGAGCGTGACCATTCGGCGGTTACAGTGGTGGATGTGAAAGCAACTCCAGCATTTTGTAGTAATAAACTATATCGTATAGATTGAAAGTAATCGTGTTTTTATATAGCCAGGCTGGTAGACCTGTCAACCACAATCAGATTGGGTATATTAGAACTGTCTGATTTGATGATTTTCTTGACATTTTGGCAGGGGTTTGATATATTAATTTGGTGTCTTGTTTATTTCCAGATGTCGGTGTGACAGGTTTGAGGGTCATGGAGGAGGAGGCCTCTGGCGGCGGAAGCGGGACAGGAGAGGACGGCAGCAGTGTCCTGATCCGAGTCCACGTGCCCGAGCTCAACATCCAGAAGTGCCTGCAATTCCATCGTGATGACCTCGTATGGGACGTCAAGCAGCAGTGTCTGGCTGCTCTGCCAAAGGTATATCAATCACATAGTAAACACACACCCTCCAAAAAATCCAGATCAGATGTCAAACGCGACATTTGTCAAACTTCGAGACTTAACAAGTCGTGCTTTGTTGTGACCACATGGCCTGAAGATAAAGTTAGATAATTGGTGATGGGGGCTGTGGGCTAGTCACGAATGAACGTGAGCAGAAAGTCAGGAAGCAGTCAGTCACATTCACGTCGGATGCCACATCAGGACACTCAATTGTGTCAACTGAAATGTTTGAATTAATTGACTGCCGATGGAATTTCTCGCTCCAGTAATAAAAACGAGAACTTTCAGAGTATTTGCGGTCGCTTCCCGGAATAGCATATCTATTCACGCAAATTGCTTTGTATTCGTGAGCTATTTGTAACTTCTTGTGGAAGGGCGTCCACATTCGGCCTACCTGCGAACAGGCAGAAATAAGAGCGTGGAGGAAGGTAATTGAGGGTCTACCAAGCTTTTCGGGGGGAAATGGGCTTCCGTGCAGACTATATACCAAGGGGGTGGAGGGTTTTCTTATCTTACTTCTTCTCGCCAAGCGCAGATTGAACACTTTTTTTTTTGCTTCACCATCCAGGGCACGCCTTTTGGCAGTCCAAGTTGGAGCACAGCTTGTCGTTTTTTCGATTTCTTTTTTTTTTTTTGCGATAATGTTCTTCCGGGTGTTAAAGTGCTTGAGAATGACAACGGCTGGGAGAAATTGTTTTAATGTGTTGTGCGTAATTAGCAATTTTTTTTTCGTATTGTATGAATGGACGTGTCTTGAAGTGGGCAAACCTGTCGTGTTGCTTGTGTCAATTGTGCATTAATGAGAGAAATGCGTATCTTATCTGCTGCTTGCTGTTATATCACGTATGTCGTGGTTCAGTATCAGTGATGTAATTGTGGTCGATTTATTTTTATCCTGACCCTTCAGGGCTACCCTTCAACTTCTCATGTTCGACAAGAAATCTAATAAATAGGATATAAAAATGCAAATCATTTAACCTGAGTGTTCGGCGTCCCAGCATGGCACATTGTCTTTGACGAAGTCTACCTCGCAGGGTCATTGTTCTCTATAACAACAGATGTGCAAGTACTGCTTTATTTGACATTGAATATTATTTTCAGGAATTGAAGGAGAATTTCAACTATGGCTTATTCTGCCCGCCTTCCAATGGCAAAGCAGGAAAGTTTCTGGATGAAGAGCGTCCGCTCTCTGACTATCCATTCAATGGACCAATCGGTTACCTAGAGGTAAGCAAACAATCTTTAAGCGACATTGTGTACTAAGATGACAACAACTTTTGTGCATTGGTTTCAGCTGAAGTACAAACGCAGAGTGTACAAAATGTTAAATTTGGATGAGAAGCAGTTGAAGGCTCTTCACACTCGGGCCAACTTGCGACGGTTCCTCGAATACGTATCTAGTTGCCATGTAGAAAAAGTGACAAAAATGTGTTCAAAAGGGCTGGACCCAAACTTCCATTGTCCAGAGACTGGAGGTAAGTTTCCAACAAAAAAATATATTGCAAGTTCATGTCTCTAATATTCCATTTTTCACCATTGGCAGAGACACCATTGACTATTGCTGCGGGAGCCAAGAAATCTTCCAAACTTCTCATGGCACTAGTGAATGGAGGAGCCCTGTTAGACTACCGCACCAAAGATGGAAGCACGTCGATGCATAGGTCAGTCGAGAAGAACAACTTCGAGGCGGTGAAGACACTTCTGGATCTTGGGGCCTCTCCGAACTACAAGGACGGAAAGGGACTGACTCCGCTCTACCTCTCCATTATATGCACCACCGAACCTATGCTTTGTGAGGCTTTGCTTCACGATCACGCAGCAATCGGTGCACAGGATCTTCAGGGATGGCAGGAAGTCCATCAGGTGATTTATAACGATCCATATCATCTATTTGAAGATTATAGCTTATAAAGCCAATCTTGACAATGTTTTAAAATACCTACCTGGATAGAGCAAAAACTTCTAATATTGAACCTTTGCTGTTGTCATTCTGTCACATAATAACATTGTGGCTGTCGACATTTCAATGTATAATTTTTTGAGATGTAGAGGCCCTTGTGAGGAGCCATTAAGGCGAATCATGTTACTTCTTTATGTGATTCCTAGTGCTCTTTTCTTGTTAATAATAAATCATTGAAGCTATAAGAGCACTATCATATGACGTCAAGTAGTGTGAAATGACGTTAGTAAATAATATTTACTCACGTCATTTCACACTGCTTGACATCATATATTATATGACAAGCTATAAAGAATTGCAATTTGGATTTTATTTAGTAGTTTGCGATAATTTTTGAGCTATTGCAGTAGATCCTGTATTTTCTGTAAATATTATGAGAAAAGGCAACTATACAATCTGATTGACGTACAGAGAAATCCTTGTCTGTGTGAGATAAACTGTGACAAATATCATTCATGTAAGCACAATGCACAGTTGTAATGTCTTTCCTCACGTGTTGTTCTCTAGTGAGAGCAGTGTATTTAGGCATCTAAGGCAGGTGTATCATCTTGAAAAAAAGTGCAAATTTCTTACATTTCTCTGCATATTCATCAGTATATGGATCAAAATTCCTTAATGATTGTGTTTTCCAGGCATGTCGCAATGGTTTGGTCCAACACCTGGAACACCTTTTGTTCTACGGCGCAGACATGAACGCTCGCAATGCCTCTGGTAACACTTCCCTCCACGTGTGTGCAGTGAACAATCAGGAATCATGTGCAAGACTCCTACTCTTCCGAGGCGCCGATAAGGAGGCCCTGAACTTTGCCAATCAAACTCCTTATCAGGTGGCAGTAATTGCAGGGAACCTAGAATTAGCTGAGATTATCCAGAATCATCGCATGGAGGATATAGGTGAGTAGGTCGTTTAGTCAGTGTCCCTAGTGGTGGCACAAAAATGCCCTCTTTTTTTAATTTTTTTGTTTGTTTGAAGACAGTTACTGTAATTATGATAGTTTGTTGCCAACAGTACCTTTTTCGCTTTTGATGTTTTTAGTTAAATTTATGTTGTTTACCCACTGCACTCCTTCCAGATTATCCACAAAAAATGTTATTTATTTGAAGGTTGTGGTGACTGTGAGTGGGACCAGTTCTGATATCACGTTCTCTCCAAGTGCGCTAATTTTGTAGGGTGTACAAAGCTGTTTAGTTAATTTTTTTTCATGTCCAGAATATGTTTCGTATCATTAAGTTCACCTAATGATTCCATGCATTTTGCTATCAATCTGTTAGTGTCATCTGACATCAATTAAACAGAAAGGGATAAACTTGCTAACAGCATGGAACGTTAAGTGAACTTAATTGTTTATTACTAATGCACACTGTAGGGTTAAGAATTGAAGAAGGCAAAAAAAAATATGAACAATTGGTACACAATTCTCATGAAACTTGACCATCACTCCCATGGTCCCATCCTCCTGCCTCCAGTTCCATTTCGAGAGATCCCAAAGTACAACCCTCGTCGAAGAGCGTCAGGTGCGCCTTTGCCCCGCACGCACTCCGATCCCCGCCTGGAGCTGCCCCTGGGTGCAACCTACCCTGGAGGGAGCCCGGGAGGAAGTGGGGGTTCCATCGGCACCAAACCTCCTTCACCGTCTCCGTCCAACCGATCCTTGCCCCCATTCAGCTCCGCTTCCAGCCTGAGCGAGGCCAGTACTGGGAGTGGGTCCACCTGCACCACGCAACCAAGTGCAGAGGACATGAGTGAGGACGGTGCCAGTGGGCTCGGATCTGGAAGTGTAGTCACAGGTATAAAAAATAAACCACCAGTATCCACTTACCCACTCAAATCAAATGCTCATCTTCAGACACTATATCAGTGGTAATGATGCCTGCTCTTCAAATCCTATGCAGCCATATTTTAAAATTTTGCTTATAGTTGGGTAGTAAAATTTTATTTATTTGTAGTGTTTTTTTTCCCCATTGGTTCACACATTTTGATTTGACATGGTGCAAGAGTAAATATGGGCCATTTGTGATCAAGTATTGTGTTCTTTATATTGCTGCGTAGGATATGGCGATAACAAATAGCAATGGTGTTGGTGTACTACAGCGGGTGATGTACTAATAGAGGGTGGTGGTGTACATTATGGACGAGTGACTTGTGGAATAAAAATATAGGAGAGTACTAGCTTTGACTTCTTGTGAAATGAGTGTGTTTTGGTATGAATAAAAAAGCCATCGCAGACTGCTTGACTAAATACTTCGCAAGCAAGCACTTTTCTTAGTGACATTTTAACATGTTTTCTATGTCGTTCGGAATAGAAAATTGTTCTAGGCAGTTCACTGATGATGTGTTTCAGTTACAGGAGAGAGAGCATTCACTTTGGTTTCTGGCGACTGCTATCAACAAGCCAAAACTATTTCCTTTTATTTCAGCATCTCGCTTGTGAGGAAAATCTGGAAGGAGCTTTTCCCCTTGATCCTTTGGTTGTTTCTGTCAAAGCTAGTACATCCTTGTTTTTGCATGCGCTATCCCACAAGTGCTTCTTGCATGTTCATTTTTTGTGCATGGAATGCTTTATTAAAACATAATTCCAAGATAGGCCATAGAGCATGGTGCTTGTGATTAAATAGTGCAAAACATGCTGCTGATCATACCTGTTCGTGTGTATTTTATATCTTAAACGTAAGAGTTTGTTGCAGCAATTTTATGCAAACTCTTATTACAAGCAAGGATTTACTCAGGTGTTGCATTTGAATGCAGGGGTTTTAATCAATTACTTTGAGGGAATAGCAACATATTTGTCATTGTGACCCTTCAGACAAGAGCATGGACCAAAGTGACATCATCAGCGACAGCTCTGGAGTTGGAACCTCCAACAGCGGCGGAAGTGCTGGCAGTTGCGATGCGACTCCAACAGACTCGAGTCTCATACTTCCTGGAATGACAGTAGTGTGTCTGGAAAACTACAGCAATAGTCTTCCAGGACATCTCCGGATCTCACAAGGCGACATTATTGAAGGTACACATTCACATTGTTCGCAATGTGACATTTCTAAATCTATCCTAATTTTTTACAGTGACAGGCGTAACTGATACTGGTCTACTAGAAGGCTCAATCCATGGGAAGGTGGGATTGTTTCCGCAGCATTGTGTCCAGGAAGTAAGGCTCAGAAACCCAGAGTCTGTCAGGCACAGTGTGATAAATGCTGCTCGGGTTCAGGGGAGGAGGGAACTCATCTACAAGCAGTTTGCCACTGCACCACGGATCAAGAAGATGTGAGTTTCACTTTCTTATTAATTATTTTTGACGCGATTGATACAATGAGCAGAATAACTGACCCCTCAGCCGTTACAGCGATTTCATCCATAGGTGGGGTGAACCTCGAACGGTTATACTTCACAAGGGAAAGAAAGGCTTTGGATTTGTGTTGCGTGGGGCCAAGGCAACGTCGCCTCTAATGGAGCTACAACCCTCGGAGCGCTGCCCTGCATTGCAGTACCTTGATGATGTAGACCCAGGTGGAGTGGCTGACATGTGTGGCCTGCGCAAAGGGGATTTCCTGTTGGCTGTATGTACAACACCTACCATATCAAAGCCATTCTTAAAACATTTGTCTAAAATAAATAACCTATTCAGATTAATGCTGAGGACGTAGCCCATGCTTCTCATGAACATGTTGTGGATCTCATAAGGAAGTCGGGAGACCTGGTTGCCATGACCGTGGTGACTGTAAATCCTTCTACACTTAATCCGAGTCGATCGGCAGCTGCTAGTCTCAACCAGCAGTATGCAACATTGCCTCGGAAAGGATCAGGTACGTCAGCCTTATCACATTATTTGATATTAATGTGTTATAATCAGAAACCTAACTGATTTGTTGCATTTGTGTGAGCATGGACTCTATAACATTACCAAAGAATTTAAAAGTGACATTTGCATTAATTTAAATGTGAATATGTAGAGTAACATATTTACCAAAAGATTATTGGCTGACATATTATATAAAAAGGAACTGTTACTCTTATAACTATAGTGTGGAATATATGTGTTTATTGTTTGATGTTATCATTCCTACTTGTGGAGTCCCATCAACAATAGTTAGAATTGTTTTCGTTGTACCCACACAAAGTTATTACAATTTAGTGTGTATTTTATTTCCTTTACAAAAATTCCTCATATTATTTCTTACATTAGACACTTTAAATCAACCTTTGCACTCAAAGGCTTGGTTCACTTGCATGACATTTATTCACTCGCAAGTATAACTACAGTGCACATTTTAGTTTGTTCAGTTGTTCTGTTCAACTGGTGCCTCCCAATCACATTTAATTCCTATTGATACTTTTTTAGTATGTTGATCAAAACATGTGCATCCATCCTCCCATAAATCTAACCTGCCCACCCCCCACTTCTACTTCTGTCATAGTGTTATCTGGCCCTGGCTCTGCATGGAAACTGTCTATTCTAGGTCGTTTCCCTGCCCCCCTGCCTCCCCGTCGTGATCCCAAAACCACTCTCAGTGTTGGCCGGGCCAGAGCTCGCTCAATGGTTGCTGGGCTGTCCGAACTAGGTATGTGCAGTTTTTCACACCACTCGCTTTTTGGTTTGGTACTAACACCAATATATTCTGACTCAAATTTCGTTTTCTGAAAATTTTTTATATCTATTATTATGTGACAAAGGTATCCTACTTACAATTTTGCGTTTAATTTGTCATACCTAGTAAAATCCAAATGTGTGTTTTTAAATATGGGTAAAAAAAATCATTGAATTTTCATACTGTTGGTAAATGAATGAGTAGGCTGCCTGACATTTTTTATTTCACATCATGAAAAAAAAATTATATTAATTATTTTTGTAGACCACTTTGACGAACTGTCATTTTTGTTATTGTATTGCACCAGACTGTTGATGACGTACTGTGTACATATTTTTGCTCGTAGCGCTCTTTCTTATTGAGCAGGGAGTCAGTTTTGTTTACAGTACTTGGCATTAGTTGCACACAAGTTGCTTTGAACATTTCAACATTTGACTCATCTCCCTGCAGAAGCGACAGTGCTGCAGTCTCCGCAAGAAGGAGGAACCGGCTCGTCATCCCCAACCCTGAAGAGTAGTTCAGTAGATTCGATCTCAGGGAAGCCGCCTCTTCCTCCCCTGCCTCTCAAGACAGCCTCCATCCGATCTCGACCTGCATCCAATCGTATCACAGCTGCAGAACTGGAGGAGCTGTTTGCAAGGCAAGGCTCGGCTGCTGCAGATGGACGTAGCGGACCAGGAGTGTCAAGCCCAAGATTGCCAAAGGTTTACGCCAGTGTAGCTGAGATGAAGAGATACAAGGTACTGTTCATACTACTTTAAAAACATGTAAAAAAAAAAGTAATTTCATTTACTTAACTGTGTGTATTTTATTTCAGGCCAGTAAACAGGGTGTGCTGGACCTAGCCAAACTCCACAAAGACTTCCACAGCACTCCGGATCTAAATGCGAGCATACCCACCTCCAGTCCTGTTCATGGCAGTAACCAAAACCAAAAGCGCAAGAGTCACAGCCAGGAAGACATCAACGTCTTGCAACTGAATGCCCGTAACTCACGGCACTCTTGGGCATGTGCGCCTCGAAACCTGAGGAGGCTCATTGGAGACCAGTCAGACACTTTTGAGTACCACAATTCATGGAGAAACATAGAGGAGATGTACGGAGGAGGAGAGGATGACTCAGATGCCAATACACCAGTGGTTGAAGCAAATGGCACCTGCTCAACTGGAGTCACTTGGGCAGATGATAGCGTCCTTGGGGAGTACCGGATGCCACCCAAGGCTCTGCGGCCAATAAGTGCAAGGACACAGTCACTCCCACGCAGGACAGGTAGTGCAGGAAGCAGTGGAGGGCACCCGCCCCCGCCAACACACCCACCTCCGCCTCCACCAGTGGGACAACTGGTCAAGGTGGACATATCTCGCTCCAAGGGTGAATATGCCAATATTGATGTCTTGCTGAGCCCCACTAAGGATGCTGCTCCACCTAAAGAAGTCATGGAAGAGGAGGAGGTGCTTCCAGGAGGTGTGATGTCCAGCTTCCGTCCATCGGACAATGCCAAACTGTACGCATCCCCTGAGGAGGTTAAGGCTGTTGGGTACCGGACTCCGACTGGAACACCTCCAGCAGACAATGGCGGAAAGAAGATTGCCAAAGGGAGGTCGCAGAGTCTTCCTCCCAGGAGTCGTCCGCAGGTACAAAAGCAGGCCAGCGTCAACTCAGAAAAAAGCGGTCCTCCTGCTTACACCACATTCAAGTCACCTGACAAGACCAAGCCGTCAACTGAAGAGACCACCAACAGCAACAATCCGTACGCTCAACCGTTTCATGGTGTTGCAGCGGCAGCGGCTGCTGCAGCCACGTCAGAGGAAGGTGAAGCCAAGAGTGAGGGCACAAATTACATACCAACTGGTAGTGATGAATCTGGACCACACATTCCAGATCCAGACTACAGTGATAGTGATGAATCTAGCAGATGGTCAAGTGAGGCTGGGAAAGAAGGTGAAGCACCATCCAAAGAACTTTTCAAGGATGTTCTAGCGCAGAAGGTTGCAGAGAGGCAAGTCAGGGTTGCTAACGGTGGTGCTGATGTGCTGAAGGAAGCCAAAGTGGAGAAGGTACGCATCGAGGTGAAGCAGTCACCACAGCTGGTGAAGAAAAATAGCAGCCCAAACTTAGAGAACAAGAACACAGCGGCTCCAGTCCACCGAAACTCTATTGGATCGCAGTTAGCTCACAGCCTCATAGTTGAAGAAATCCAAAAAGTGAAGAGCCAATTAAAGATTTCCAAGTCATACCCCAATGACTTCTTGCAGGAAGATGGTGACAATTCGTCAAGTGGGGTTAGCTCAGACCAGGACATTCAGAATGAAGGAAACTATGTCACATTCCTCCCAGTTGAAGACCGAAGTGCTCCATCGGGAGGATCCAGTGGAGGACCACCACCTCCGACAGGGTTTGATGACACTTCTGGTGGAGGTACAGTCAGTGCTGCATCAGATCGATCAGACAGTTCTGACGACACCAGTGATCGCACGTGGATCCTCAAGTCAGATGCGGAGGACAAGCCACCACCACCTCCCGCAGCTCCTCCTCCTGTGCCAGCAACAGTCACAATCCCGGTTGTGGTTGCCAACAAGAAAGATGATGTTGAGAGGTCAGGAAATAATGTTCCTCGACGGACAGGAACTTTGACCAAGAACGCAGTGTCTTTGGTACAACTTCCACCACCAATTGAGACCGGAGAGACTGATGCAGAGAATGACATGTCCAGTAGTGTCGACTCCGGAACATTACGAAGGAGAGGCATTGCTGGTGCTGCAGCTGCAGCCACGGCAGCAGCAGCCGCAACCGCGGCAGCTGAAAGACACCAGATGATGACTCGCAGCGCACCTGCTGCTGTACTGAAAAACTTGGAACGGATCTCTGCAACCAAAAAAGCAGGCGCTGCTACCTCAAGCGCTGCTGAACGAAGCATCGAAGAAAGTCTTAAGCTCATTCAAATGCACGTCGAGTCGCTCAATCTCCAGCAGGAATTTTCTGGCGTTGTTGTTCCACCGCCACCAGAGTTTGGTGAGCCTCCAAATGCAGGGGGTGACCATGGCCCCATCATGCCATCAGTTCTTGCACCACCCCCTGAATTCTGCGACGATTCTGCTGCAAGGAGACAGCAACAACAGCAGCTGCAGCAACATCAACAATTGCTACTCCTTCAACACCACCATCAGATGCTACTCCAACAGCAGCATTTACAACAGCAACAACAACAACAACAACAACAACAGCTGCAGCAACAACACTTGCAACAGCTTCAGCAACAGCCAAGCAGCAGGATGACCATTCAACTCGGATTGACTGGTAAGATGACCAAGGCAGAAGTCGCAGCAAGAACCTCAACACTCAGGAAGGCCCAGACTGCCGCACCACAAATGATGAACAAATCTGCAACTCTGGGACCATCCCATAAGATGTCCTCCAACAATCCTCCTCTGTGCTGCAGTGGAGCTGATTGTGGATCAGGAAAGTTCACCACTGTTCGCATCGTGGGTACCATTCCCAAAAAGTGCACCGGACCTCCATACACTTGTGATCATCCAGCACCCACTGAGTCCGCAGCAGCCCGTCTGAAGGTGGCACCTCCAAAAGAGTTCCAGAGGAAGCCGCTCAGGGACTGGACACCTTACGACACTGGAGACTGGCTGGAGAGTCTCTTCATGCCTGAATACAAAGCCAGATTCCAGGAGATGGGCATCGATGGGCGTCGTCTTATGGCCATGGACAACGCCACTCTTCTGCATTTGGGTGTCTCACGAGTTGGACATCGCCTCAACATCGAGAAGTCTCTAAAGAGATACCTGCCTAAATCCTAAGTTCCTCCCGCGTTTTTTAACTATTTTTTAAATTAATTTTTCCTCATTATAAAAAAATAAAAATAAATGCAGCAAGACACTTTTAATATTAGGAGTCGAAATGGGGACTGAGATTCTGTCCGAAGTGTTGTGGAAAAAAAAATCCTGCCAGTTCGAGGGTACCGGTACTGTTTAGTGTGACGGACCATGATGCATTAGGTGTTTGCTTCTCAACGTGTTTTTTGTGTGTGATTGTCAGTGGATGTTGTCCAGCAAATTTTTTGACCAGGGCGACTCGGTAGATTAAGGGGGTACAAACTGAACGATGCTCATCATGTGGTGCGTAATCAAAAAAAAATATATGAGAGAGAGAGAGAGAGAGAGAGAGAGAGAGAGAGAGAAAGGAATTTGATGTATGGTACTTGTTTTTTAATATATAAATATGTTTACCACCATTTTTTTCCGAGACATCTTCAGTATCTCCTTTGTTTGGGACTGGGTTTCATTTCGATTGCCTATTTATTAATTGTTGTAGAGGAAGTGTTGGAAAAAGTCACATGCTCCGCACGAGAGCGAATCAATTGTTATTCAATATCTTGATGATGGAACTGAATAAAATATAAAGTGAAAAATAGATACAGTTAGCAAGCCAGTATCTCACGAGAGGACAGAGAAATTTAATCCATAGACCCCCCTTACATTTTAAAAAGTAAAAAGTCAATGAGTTTTATTTCCTTGTCCGCCACCACTTATATTTTTTTGTCGTTATTTTTATTGTACTTTATACTCATCAGTTATGCAGAAGCACATGTTCTCTGGCCCCGAAAAAAAAATAAAGTTTTGGCGGCTGTTACAATGAAATAATAAAAAACCAGCAATAGACAATGGTAATCGTCTCAGAATAAAGAAGCCCCCGCCCTCCCACTGTAACACAGATAGTCAAGAGAACTATGTATATTTGTACATTTCAATTTCATCCCACCCTTTCCTCCCCCCACCCTCAATTTTAAGTTGTAGGTATGGCATCCAGTTAGCCTGGTGTTGTAGATATTGTATTTGTACGCATGAGTTGAAGTATAAAAAAAGAAGACTTTGAAGAGGCAACGTTGTTTTCTTGGCAAGTGTTTTGTATTTTAATTTCCAGAGCATTTAGAAGGTAAAAAAAAAAGATGGAATAAATTATTAATTACGTCCAATTTGTTGTTTCCTGTCCCCGCACTGTTGATCCAGGAACTTGATGAACATCACCTGAGCTTTTCCCCCAATATCTGTATGAAATAAGTTGAGATTTTCAGAGTGCAAGTGCACTTTATCCTAATATAATTGGGGCCTCACGTTCTCCGTGCTAAGTCATACAATGAATCTGTGTGCGGTCAGTGCCAGCTCGAGGATGTTGATGAGCTCAATTTGATTCTCCAGCACGCGTTCCCTTCCTGTCTATCAACTTGAGTTGACTGCTGAGAAGTCTCCTTGTCAAGATCTTTGTAACCTACTTGAGAAAGTCCTTCACTTTGTGATCCAGAGTAGGTTTATTATGTTTCTCTGGCCGTCTTATTGTCAATATGCTATTTGTCCTTCAGACAAAATGTTCTTTCTGGACTGTAACACACGTGCATGCTGACCTTCACGAGTGTGTCCCCCATTGTCGTCACCATTAGCGCCGGATAATTTGTATGTGAATTACGCGTCTCTGAATGTGCCTGATATTTACTCATCATCCTGGCACGTCCTTCGTAACCAGCAAAAACTGACTGTAGCATGTGACAAACAAAAGCTGGGGTGACGGCCGTTTGTTGTAATCTTAACGTAGTAGGCTAACCACATTTATCAGAAGCTGAAGATAAAAACGGGGGATCAAAAATATAAATTCAGGCGACCTTTGAGCGTAGTATTCTGTGAATGTTGTGTCAGGTCTTTCGTCATTGTGTCTGATAAGTTGGAAGGATGTTGTTGGAGGAAGAGGATGATGCTGATAGACACCTAGCTGCAAACTTATTTGTCGTTGGCCATTATTTTGAGCAGTGCCTGTCATTGAAGCGGATGTCCTCTGACTCAACGGAACGTGACATGCAGCAAATTCCTCTTGACTGGGATACGAAGCAAACAACATACTCGATCGTGCTTTTATTCACTCTCGTTGAACTCTTGAACTTGATTCTCTCTTCATTCGGCAGAGGAGAAAGAGTGATTAGGCATGAACCCTGCTGAGGAGCATTGCGCTTCAAATAAACACCATCGAAATTTAAAGGAGCTTACGTAAGGGCAGTGCGTGCAGAACAGCACGTACTGGGTCGTAGGCCAAGTAATAATGCCAATTATTGACACTTCATTCTTACTGTACGACATGGACAGAATAGTACAACCAAATAAGAAAAACAGGTCAAGAATGGCGCATGGTTGAACATGCAATAAGTGTTGCATCTGGAATATTAGTGGGATGGTTTACTTTAATTTTTTTTGTATGACTGCATATTTATGCCAGAAAATTATGCGATGCACGAGTATTCTCAAAGGTTAAGAAGGACCATGTATGTATTTTGTAATATAACTTATTATTACCCGAGTAATAATCATGAAGTGTAAAAAAAAGCCATAATAAAGCATATGGGCAGAAATAAATTGTGCGTGTTAGTGGAAGTCAAAAATAAGTAGATTTTGCATGGATTCACAGGAATTAAAAAGCTAAATGGGACCTTTAAGAAATTATTTATTTCCTTCATTATCAACCGTTTAAAACCTGAAATAATAACGATCAAAGTCACATGAAACTGACTACAAGCTTTTGATTTTGTAATGTCCTTTCTAGGACGAATTTTGCTTCACTCTAGGGTGCGTGGGTACTATAATTTTTTGACGACATTTTAGCAGCCCAAAAGAAACATAACTGAAATTAAATTTAAGTCGGAGAGGATCACGGTGGATATTATTTTGGCTTCCAGGCTTGGGACTTCAGCCACAATCACTCTGTCACACGTCTCTTTGCCCATTACCACTGGTATAACTGGTGGTCACAACTTGCTCCAGTATCTGCTGGACACGATCCCACCTGCCCATCTGAGCCGCAGACATCGCCTCCAGAGACATAATAATAGTAGTCGTCGGTCCATTTCCTCATTTGACCTTCAGACTGGATGTGAGAGAACCGGACACCAGAAGAGCCTGTCATTTAGAGAAATGATGTCAGAATAGTTGCAGACGAGCAAAAGATTGGAAGGTCTTGCTAGTCAGCAGGGCATATCCTGTGACGTGCCTCGATGTCATGTTTGTATTGACTGATGTGTACGGTATCACCAGTGCGAGAGAGGCAGGCGGAACTGTAACATAAATTGGTGTTAGTCTTAGTACAATGGTATAGTTTCATAAGATGTTTCTTTCGCTCGAAATGAACTACGGGCACAATCCTTAACCACGACAGGCTTTTTCCTATATGAACGGAGGTGTCTGGTGACCACCTACCTACTCTGCACTCGGATCACTGAAGCAACTATAGTATTATAGCCCGCCCTCTGGCCAAGTTCTTCGAATTGCGAATAGTCCTCCAATTTCTCCAGAACCATCCTTTGGCTTTGTTCTTGTCCTGAGAAATATCCCATTCTTTTATGTTCCTATTGTACAAGGCTGCTGCAGCAAATAACAATATTGTCCGAGATGCATCGTTATACGCGTATTTAGAAACAGAGAAAGTTGTGCAACAGCACTGGCGTTGTGTTTATAACAACTGAACATTATGTTGAATTTACACAGACATCAAAAATATTTTCTACTCTAGGTTTATTGTAGAAGGTACAAGGACATTATTTTGCTGAAGCAGTCTTGCTGGCAGATAGTCTTACAATAGGAACATAAAAGAATGGGACGGTTCTCAGTATAAGAACAAAGCCATTGGATGGTTCTGAAGAAATTGGAGGACTATTCGCAATTAGAGGAATTTGGCCAGTGGGTAGGATTTTGCCAGATGTTTCAGTGATCTAAGTGCCGAGTTGGTAGGTGGTCACCATACACCTCTGTTCATACTGGACAGGTCTATCGGGGTTCAGGATTGTGCCGGAACTAGTTCTTTTGAACGAGAGAAAGAAACTGCTTTTCCAGGATAAGAAGTGACGTTAAAACATTCAGCATATGGCGAGTTGTTTCTGTCTGGTAAGCCTACTTTGTAGAGTATTACAGTAAAACCTGTCAATTTGGACACCTTAATAGGTTGGCCACCTCCCTATTATTTTAGGAACCGTTGGAACCTTTGCAATGTTGCTAAGTTGGACGCCAGTCTATCTTGGAATTTGGACACTCTTAGATTAGATGGACATAATATGCAGTACAATTTTCACATTTATCATTACATGTATTCTCGTGTTTTTCTCTATAAAAGGTTGAGCCATGCTGTCCTCTTAGTTGTAAAACATAGTTGGGAATTGTATAACTACTCTAGATACTATTATGTTACATTGCTGCAGAAAACAGACAATATTACACGAAGACTAACGCCCACTTATTTTATAGTTTCAAGTGCAACTCTCGCATTGGTGATACCGAACACATCAATTAGTCCAACCATGACAACTAGGCACATCACAGGATATGTCCTGCTGGTAATACCTTCCAACTTCGCTCTTCTGAAACAATATTGACATAATAATTTCTCTAAATGACAGGCTCTTCTGGTGTTGTTCTCTCAGTCTGAAGCTCAAATGAGGAAATGGACTGACGACTACCATCTCTCTCTGGAGGTGATGTCTGCGGCTCAGAAGGGCAAGTGGGATCGTGTCCAGCAGATACTGGAGCAAGTTGTGACCTTTCACGTGACGGACGATGACCTCTGGGTTAAGGTCCTTTACTCGGGGGTGGTCGAAGACAAGGAGAAACAGGTGATGCTGATGTTGCAGAAGGGAGGAGACCCCTCCATCAAGGACAAGGACGGTAACACGGTCATGGACCTGGCTCAGAGGAGCAACACCACCGAAAAGTTCGGCTGGCTCTCTGAGGCCACAACAGAGCGGGTCTCGTGCTCTGAGGACCGCGAGAGGCTGCTGGTCGCAGGGCACATTGTGCGCATCCGAGAGGTGCTGAAGGCCATCGAGTTATGCTCGAAGGATCTGAAGGTCCTTGCCATCTTCGCCACGGGGAAACTCTTTGTGGACGTGGACATGGACCTGACCGGGTCGAGGATGCAGGTGGTGGCCATCGCACCTTCCTGGCACGTGCTGGGGTCAGGGAGGAAGGTGGTGCTGGACGGGGCGGACGGAGAGCCCCAGCCGAGGGCCAGGGACGGGCGGTACCCGGGCGGGTCGGGGCAGGAGGGCAGGGCTGGGCTGCCAGGAGGGGCAGCAGGGCACCTGGTGGGGATCGGGTCAGAGTTCGTGGACGGGCAGAACCTGACCATCAGAGCGGTCGGGGGAGACGGAGGAAAGGGGCAGGACGGGGGACACGGGGCGGAGGGCCTGAGGGGGGCGAACCCGGAGCTGGGGGTCAGACTGGTCAGGGGGAAAGAAGTGCTCAAGTCCAAGACTCTCAAGATGGAGAAGGTCAAGACGGAGAGACTCTACTTCACCGGGAAGAGGATCGACTACTACAAGATATTTGGGAGTCCTGGGGGAATCGGGGGGAACGGTGGGAACGGGGGGAAGGGAGGGGTGGGAGCCAAAGGAGGAAGAGTCCAGATCGAGACGCTGGGCAAGAAGGACTCGCAGATTGATGTGGTCAATAGCAGCAGGGGCAAAGACGGGGGACCTGGCGACGGAGGCGTCGGAGGCGTCGGAGGGAAGAACGGGGATGACTATGACGGAGAGTACCACTGGCTGCTTACTGTCGGCTACTCGGACATCTTTCCAGGCGCATCCTCGTCAGCCAAGTGGAAGTTCAAGTCACGCGGATCCAACGGACAGGCAAAGTCAGGCCAACCAGGAGTAGCCAACCGAAACCTCATAGGTCACCAGCTTCCAGAAGAAGTTGGAGAAATTGGCATCGCTCCGTTTATAAACGATTACAAGAGGTATTGGGAAACTCATATGGAAGTCATCCAGAGAAAATGGAAAGGAAACACCAACTTCCCTGATGAAATTGGGGTCACTCCGTATGACATTGGAGGAATCATAGACTCATTGGATGGAATTGATGAGACGTTTTATGGCTCTAAGCACGGCTCCAACAATGTGTCGCCGGATCTCTTACCCTCCTATGAGAACATACTTAAGAAAATAATTGAACACGCGAAGAGTCTTCAGGAGAAAGGAGAGCTCACACCATTTTGTAAAAGAGGACTAATTCTCTCCTACACCGCTACCTTAGGCAAGATTTGCGTCATAAACCGGCCCCCAGCAGGTTACGTGCCACATATCCTAAAGTACCTGGATGACGTGATATCCGGCATACGTTCCGTAAGAGACATTTCCAATGTGACTGATCTTATTGGTCGAATGGAGAGCAGCAACGGTGTGTTTAAATCTAAGGTGACGGGCAAAGCAGCGGACGTGAAACTCTTGATTGACACTTTGGGTTCTTCAGTCATCGGGTGCGATGTTGTGGCGCAGACAGTGGCTGCGTTGGCCTCCGTGGGAAAGATAGCTGCTGATATTATTTCATCATCAAGCACAGTTTCTGCAGTCCTTAGTTTGAAAGGAAGACCCCCAAACCGGCCCAACCTGCTAACCAAAATTTCCCGAATCCAGACGATTCTACAAGAAGCGATGAAAGCCAACAGCGGTCGGCCGCATGTGACATTCCATGACGACAGCATGCTGAAGGAAGTACGTAACATGCAGAGCACACTGGAAGAAACGGGCTTCGTCAGTGTCAACGTCACCTCTTGGACAGCTGATGTGTCAGCAGTGCTGAGAATGATGCGAAAAGTATTGATATCCTGCTCATTAGAAGGCCCAAGTGAAGACCAGTCCAAAATCAGCCTGGACGACGCAATAGTATCAACCATCAACGTGTACAACCGTCTTGGGCACTACATCTGCAGCAAGGAAGTAGCCGATTACATCTCTGAACTGGCCCAACCAGTGGTGATGGGCAATGCTACTTGTGACAGAGTGATTGTGGCTGAAGTACTAAGCCTCGAAGCCAAAATAATATCTAACGTGATCTTGTCCGACTACTGGGAGGCTGTAAAGATCTTTCAGCAGGCGGTGTATCCTGTTGCTAATTCTTTCTCCGAAACTTGGAAGTTGAGCAGGCGGATCAGGAATGTGAAGGATCTGACAGTAAGTGTTGAGGTGAACCTTCTGGAGCTGAAGTCAAAGATCAGCGGAGGTGAGAGGACCAGGTTCACCGACTCCCGGTTTCTAACCTGGATGTACGACATCCCCTACCGGAACGAGTTGTTGCACGGGCCTATCCCATTCTACTCATGGTACAAAGGAACCGAACACATGAACCTCGTGACTGGGCTCCTGATGGGTAGGTAGACTATATAGGTCTGGCAAAAATGTAGGAAATCCTAACATTATACTGTGTTTTTTTTTTGTTTTTGGATATGTCATTTCATGATGCATATATTTAAAAGAAAGTTATTTACAACACTATAGGTAAGACGATGGTTATGAACGCATTCATCGATGTCAAGGGCAACAAGGACTGGAGCATATGGGGAGGGACCAAGTCCACCATTTTGGAGCTGAATATGTTTTCGGAAGACAAGAAGCTCCAGGCAGACTTGGAGTATGATATGATCGACTACAAGGTCATGGTGAGTATGACTCACATGGGGAATTCGTACTACCCCTGCAACTACTCCAGTTGGTATGTAATGGAAAGAGAGAGCATGACCATCGAGCATAGCTTCGAGAGGAACAAGGACGGGACACCGTTCAAGGCGAACGAAGTGTACTGGAAGCTGAAGAATGGAGACTTCGTCCTGAGTCCATACGCTGTGTGGATTGTCAACCTGACCTCACCAAGGAACCTTGAGAAGTTGCTGGACAAGTACAAGGACAAAATAGGGGACATCGGGGTCTTTTTGGAGGGGCGTGGTCAGTCGGCGGATGAGATTCTGTGCTACGATGTAAACATTAGCGACTACTACACCCCTTATGCTAATCCATTAGAAGGTTAAAAGATAGTGTAAATGACATGTTCCTTGGTGTCGTCGAAGTCCTACTGTAAATGAAGAACCGAAATGAATAACGATCAGTCATACATTTGTCAGATTTGTGTTAAGCTTTGTTTATTATAGCCCTCAAATAGTACAGTCCAGTCTGATGATAAAGTCTTGATAAATATATTACAGCTTTCCAGAGAAATTGTGAAACAAAATTCATCCAATTCATGATATGGATATATGGAAATATTACTGTCCAATTCAATTTATTGCAACTGAAAAGCCCTCACAGTTTGTAGTCAGGTTAATGCGACTCTGATCGTTCTGCATTCAGGTCTTCAAATACTGTAGGTCCTACTCGAACCATGGTTGATAATGATGGAAATAAATAATTTCTTAAAGGTCCCATTTAGCTCTTCAATTCCTGTGAATCTTCACAGAAAACCTACTGATTAATGACTTACTATATATCACTCATTATCCCTGCAAAATACTACAAAATAATTAATTGCCATTAGGCTTACCCCAATGGTACTAGTCTAGGGTATGTTTTCTGCAGAAGCTCATTGTTTTTCTGAGGCAGCCTTGAATGTCGCATGTAGCCCTATAATTATAACAGTAGTGGGAACATAAAAGAATGGGAGGTTTCTTAGCATAACAACAAAGCGGATGGTTCTGGAGTAATAATTGGAGGACATTTCGCAATTCGAGGAATTTGGCCAGTGGGCGGGGTTTTGCCAGTTGCTTCAGTGATCTGAGTCCAGAGTCACACGATATCTTTATTCATACGGGGCAGGTATGTCGTGGTTCAATATTGTACTGCTAGTTCATTTAGAATGAATTAAGCATCTCATTCGGGATAATTATGAAGTGACATTGAAAACATTCTGCATAAGGTGAGTTATTTCCGGCTGGTAGGCCTATATTGTATTTTGTGTCTAATAAAGTTTCTGAGCAGCCTGTCATGTTGGATAATGGATAGCATTCAAAATTAAGGGAAAATTAAAAACCACTTAAGATATTATGTTTCATGGGTAGGCTGCAGAAAATATACCATTGCACTATAAGACTAACGCCGATTAATTATTTTGTAGTTTCACCGGTCTTTCACGCACTACACATCCATTAGTCCAAATAATTATGACAATTAGGCACATCATAGGATATGTCCTGCTGGTAAGACCTTCAAACTTTGCTCTTCTGAAACAATATTGACATAATTTCTCTAAATGACAGGCTCTTCTGGTGTTGTTCTCTCAGTCTGAAGCTCAAATGAGGCAATGGAGAGACGACTACCACCTGTCTCTGGAGGTGATGTCTGCGGCTCAGAAATGCAGGTGGGATCGTGTCCAGCAGATAATGGAGCAGATGGTCACCTTTTACGTGACCGACAATAACCTCTGGGTCAAGGTTCTTCACTTGGCCGTGGTGCAAGGCAAGAAGAAGGAGGCGATGCTGATGGTGCAGAAGGGAGGAGACCCCTCCATCAAGGACAATGACGGAAACACGGTCATGGACCTGGCTCAGAGGAACGGAACCACGGAAGAGTTCGGCTGGCTCTCTGAGGCCACAACGGCGAGGGTCTCGTGCTCTGAGAACCACGAGAGGCTGCTGGTCGCAGGGCACATTGTGCGCATCCGAGAGGTGCTGAGAGCCATCGAGTTGTGCTCGAAGGATAAGCTGAAGGTCCTTGCCATCTTCGCCACGGGGAAACTCTTTGTGGACGTGGACATGGACCTGACCGGGTCGAGGATGCAGGTGGTGGCCATCGCACCTTCCTGGCACGTGCTGGGGTCAGGGAGGAAGGTGGTGCTGGACGGGGCGGACGGAGAGCCCCAGCCGAGGGCCAGGGACGGGCGGTACCCGGGCGGGTCGGGGCAGGAGGGCAGGGCTGGGCTGCCAGGAGGGGCAGCAGGGCACCTGGTGGGGATCGGGTCAGAGTTCGTGGACGGGCAGAACCTGACCATCAGAGCGGTCGGGGGAGACGGAGGAAGGGGGCAGGACGGGGGGCATGGGGCGGAGGGCCTGAGGGGGGCGAACCCGGAGCTGGGGGTCAGGCTGGTCAGGGGGAAAGAGACGCTCAAGTCCAAGACTCTCAGGATGGAGAAGGTCAAGACGGAGAGACTCTACTTCACCGGGAAGAGGATCGACTACTACAAGATATTTGGGGGTCCTGGGGGAATCGGGGGGAACGGTGGGAACGGGGGGAAGGGAGGGGTGGGGGCCAATGGAGGAAGAGTCCAGATCGAGACGCTGGGCAAGAAGGACTCGCAGATTGATGTCAGGAGCAGCAGGGGCAAGGACGGAGGACCAGGTGACGGAGGCGTCGGTGGTGTCGGAGGGAAGAACGGGGAGGACTACGATGGAGAGTACCACTGGCTGCTCACAGTCGGCTTCTCGGACGTCTTTCCAGACGCATCCTCTTCAGCCAAGTGGAAGTTCAAGTCACGCGGATCCAACGGACAGGCAAAGTCAGGCCAACCAGGAGTAGCCAACCGCAACCTCATAGGTCGTCAGCTGCCAGAAGAAGTGAAGAAAATTGGCATCGATCCTTTCATAAGCGACTATAAAACCTATTGGGAATCTCAGACGGATGTCATCAAGAAATGGAAGGGAAACACCAACTTCCCTATTGAAATTGGGCTCACCCCGTATGATGTTGGCGGGATTATAGACGCAATGGTTGTCACGGATGAGACGTTTTACGGCTCTAACCACTACAGTGTGTCGGATCTGTTACCTTCCTACGAAGGCATGCTCAAGAAAATCCTTGAACACGCGAAGAGTCTTCAGGAGAACGGAGAGCTCACACCATTTTGTAAACGAGGGCTCATTTTAGCGTACACGGCTATCTTAGGCAAGATTTGCGTCATAAACCGGCCCCCAGCAGGTTATGTGCCACATATCCTAAGGTACCTGGAAGACGTGATATCAGCCATACGTTCCGTAAGAACCATTTCCAATGTGACTGATCTTATTGGTCGAATTGAGAGCAGCAACGGTGTGTTTAAATCTAAGGTGACGGGCAAAGCAGCGGACGTGAAACTCTTGATTGACACTTTGGGTTCTTCAGTCATCGGGTGCGATGTTGTGGCGCAGACAGTGGCTGCGTTGGCCTCCGTGGGAAAGATAGCTGCTGATATTGTTTCATCATCAAGCACAATTTGTGCCGTCCTCAGTTTAAAAGGAAGACCCCCATTCCGACCGGACCTGTTGTCCAAAATTTCCCGAATCCAGACGATTCTAAAAGAAGCGATGAAAGCCAACAGCGGTCGTCCGCATGTGGCAGTCCATGTCGACAGCATGCTGAAGAACGTACGGAACATGAAGAGGAAACTGGAAGAAACGGGCTTCGTCAGTGTCAACGTCATCTCTTGGACAGCTGATGTGTCAGCAGTGCTGAATTTGATGCGAATAATACTGAAATCATGCTCAATCGCAAAGGAGTCCAAAATAAGCCTGGATGACACCATAGTGTCAACAATCAACGTGTACGATCGTCTTAGGCACTACATCTGCAGCAAGGAAGTAGCCGATCACATCTCTGAACTAACCCAACCTATGATAGACAATGCGACTTGTGACAAAGAGATCGATGATGAACTCCCACGCCTGGAAGCCAAAATCATATCCAACGTGATCCTCTCCGACTACTTCGAGGCTGTAAAGGTCTTTCAGCAGACAGTGTATCCTGCTGCTCATTTTTACTCCGAAACCTGGAAGTTGAGCAGGCGGATCAGGCATGTGAGGGATCTGGCTGGAAGTGCTGAGGTCAATCTCCTGGAGCTCAAGTCAAAGGTCAGTGGAGGCAAGAGGACCAGGTTCACAGACACCCGGTTTCTGTCATGGATGTACGACCTTATCTACCGGAAGGCCACCCAGTATCAGCGGCCTATCCCGTTCTACAGATGGTACGAAGACGAATATCCTAATCTCGTGTCTGGTCTGTTGAAGGGTAGGTATATAGGTCTGTATTTTTTTTCTTGTTAAGTAACACCAGAAAATGATAATTAGAAAAAATGTTCTCTACAATACTAGGCAAGACGATGATTCTGAACTCATTCATCGATGTCAAGGGCAACAGGGGCTGGAGCATCTGGGGAGGATTCAAGACCAACTTAGTGGAGCTGAAAATATTTTCGGAAGACAAGGCGATCCAGGCAGACTTGGAGTATGACATGGTGGACTGGAAAGTAATGGTGAGTATGACTCACATGGGGAATTCGTACTACCCCTGCTCCTACTCCAATTGGTACGTGATGGAAAGAGAGAGCATGACCATCGAGCATAGCTTCGAGAAAGACAAGTACGGCACACCGTTCCAGGCGAACGAAGTGTACTGGAAGCTGAAGAATGGAGACTTCGTCCTGAGTCCATACGCTGTGTGGATTGTCAACCTGACCTCACCAAGGAACCTTGAGAAGTTGCTGGACAAGTACAAGGACAAAATAGGGGAGATCGGCGTCTTTTTGGAGGGGTGTGGTCAGTCGGCGGATATGATTCTGTGCTACGATGTAAACATAAACGACTACTACACCCCGTATGCTAATCCATTAAAACTTTAACCGCTGGAAAAATATCTCCTTGGGTTCGTCGAAATCTGATTATGATCTGAAATGCATAACCATCAGTCTCATTTTTGTCGAAGTTATATTGAGCATTATTGTTTATATTGTACAGTCAAATTCTCGATATATATTACACCCTTCTATCGACATTTTGAAACAATTATCACCCACATTGCAGTAATACCGTACATTAATTGAACCCATTGAAACTTACAGCCCTCAGAGCTTGTAGTCAGTTTAATGTGACTCTGATCCTTCTGTTTTCAGATTTGCACTATTTGAACCATAATTGATAATGATAGAAATAAATAATTTTTATAGCTCTTATTTAGCTCAGCACATCATAAACCTTCAAGCAAAACCTAGGGTGGAATTTTCGTCCTACTGCTAGTTACTGCTTAGCAATGCCAATGCCAACAATGGTACTGCTAAATTAGCAGTAACTAGCAGTGGAACGAATGAAACTTCTTATTTATGACTTCCTATCACTCATAATTCCTGCCCATATGCTTTGAAATCCGCTCTTCATTCTTGGACCCATGTCTAATTGCCAGTATCATAAGTGTCACTCATTGTAGGGACGATAGTCCCTATAAGTAAGATCGTCAGGTAGTTTTCCAACAATTAATTTTTCCGACTCGTTGGGACGATTTTGTGCCGAGCTCTACAGGCCTTATCGTCCTTGCACGCAGAGACTTCAAGTTTTGAACATACCTCCGTACTGCACCAACTTATCCCCCTAACCTCTATGCAAATTAGCCTATTTCATCTCACAGCCAATTAAAAAATTAAATAAGAAATTAAATAAAAAATTAATTAAATTAAATTAATTTTATTTTCTAATTGCCACGCAACTCATATCAACAAATGCCTCGCGCAACTGATTGCTATAGAGACCGAAGCATAAAAATTAACCTCCACAGACATTACGAATTGAGTTAGCGAATTGGAACTTGTGACTTCTTCCTATCATGGGACATCTCATATTCATGTCCGGTAAGTCGAGCCGAAAAACTCGGTACAATAACAAGAATCAGGAGGTTATTCATAAGAAGCAGGCGGTCTACCAGCATCTTCTGGCCGAGGTGCGAGTGGGTCTATAGTCTCCGAGTCAACCCTCCATCTCTTGGCAAGCAGGGTCCGCACCACGCTGGCATCCAAAGACAACAACGAAGCATGCGTCAGCATCTACAGCGGGTGCAAGGCAGAAGGATTGAATCCCGTGTGCCTCCTCCCAACCAACGACATGTGCCACGAGTTCAACCACCGTATGCTTCGTGCGTCGTGCTTGGATACTGTCCTTCTGGAGGCAGAGGACAAGCTCACAGCAGGCAACAAGGATGGCTGGAAGAGGGGACGAAGCAAGCACCTAGAGAGTCTGCGAGAGGACGCCTCGCGTACGGCCGGCCTCGAGACTGTCCTCATCCTGGGAGTTGGATGCCGCGTCATGCTGCGACGCAACATCGACGTGCAGGAAGGACTGGTGAACGGCGCAATGTGCACCATGTCTGGCTGGAGGATGGAGAATAATCGCCGCATCTCGTCGTCAGTCAAGATCAACTTTGACAACATCCCAAACGACGAAAAGTCGATCTGCAGGTGTGTTGTCAAGTTCGAGATCGGCTCCAACATTATACGCGGAGAGGAAACAGTTTCCACTGATACTAGCATACGCCATCACCATCCACAAAATCTCAGGGGCTCACTCTGGATTCCGCTTTGGTGGACCTCAGCAAGTCCGTGTTCGCAAGAGGAATGGCGTACGTCGCGCTCTCGAGAGTCTAGGCGCTGGACAGACTACACCACCCTTCGCCTAGATGAAGGCTGCATCAAGGCCGACTTGAGCTGCATGAGGGAATACAATAGATTCCGGGAGACCCTATCAATGCCTCCATTGCTCTTACCCAAGAAAACAACGAAGCGGCCACATGCAGTCTCCTCCGCATCAGAAATATCACTTAGGGGTTTCGACAATCCAGGTCCAAATGTTTCTTGCTATGCCAACGCTGCCTTGGTATGTCTCTTCGCGCAGCCAGACCTCAGGACAAGAATCTCGGCCTCGAAGGGAAGCAGCAGCGTTTTAAGGGCCCTAAAAACAGCTGTCGCACAACACCGACCTTCTCAGCGTCCCCCTGCGAAGAGGAGAGTATCCAACACAACGGCACTGGCCACTAATGACGTCGCGTCGTCGCTCCCTCGTCATTCGGGGTCAGAAGAGCTCTGGGTAGAGGATTCGACGGGGAGAAACAGCAAGACTCTTTAGAGTTCATCGAATTCCTGATCGAAGATTTGCCTGTACCTACACCTAAGAGACTGGGGCACTCACCGATGCCACGATGAATATGAGTGTTCCTTCTGCCACGCCAGATTGGAAGGGGCAGAGGAAACTCGGCGGCATCTCTCTCTGATCGCGCCGAGAGAGAGTGTGTGTCTCTCTTCGTCCTGTTACAGCAGAGGGACGAAGGAGTACCATGCCCGTCTTGTAAGCGCACTGGGGTTGCTGCCAAGACCTGCATTTTAAGTAACGTACAAGGTTGCCTCATCCTGCACCTTGAACGTCACGATGAAAGTGGAGGGGAAAGGTCGGACGCCAGCATAACAGATTTCGACCTAAGTGACCATATATCAATTGGATTCAAGCAATTCAAAAGCAGTGCAATCCTATTACACCATGGAGTCTCAATGAATTACAACCACTACACTGCTTTAGTGAAGGGTGAAGGTAGTTGGCTACACTTTAACGACCAGCAGATGACCACTACTTCGGATCCGAGGAGAATGATTAGGGACGCAGTCTGCATATTTCTCCTACCTCTCTGAAGGCTGATACAACCCATCCTTCTTAGTTTCCAAATAAAATATGTGATACGTAAGCAAATTATTTATTCCCATTTTCAAAACATTATAAATTTTTTCAAATCATACACAACGAATGCAATTTGCATCTCTTCTAAGCATGAATACATTAATGAGTATAACTACTTGTTCATATTGCTTTGTCAAAAAATAACTGCAATTATCACAAAAAACAATCCCTATGGAATTGTAAAAAAAAAGGAAAGTAAGATCTAAGTGACGGATAGAAATTACTGAAACAAGACTGGGCTGCGTAAGATCTTCACCATATGGGTAAATGTAACCCAGAGATCTTACTTCCGCATTTAACGTTTTACAAGATGTCAGGTTAGAAATTGTCTAAAATATCCAGAGTCTAATAAACCATTCTGTTAACCAATTAACATCCTAGCCCCCCAACTAATGGATTAACCAATAAATCAATCAACCAACCAGCACCTCATTTAATCAATGGAACAACAAAGAAAAATCAACTCTCCGAACAACCAATCTCCAACCAACCAGACAAGTAATCACTTACTGTTAGCAAGTCATAAGTATTTAACCAATCGTAGTTCAAAAAACCAGCCTATAAACCCTTGGGAATACTATTCTCAGCCCTACAATCAATAATACTAACACCCAGCACAAAGATGACTTGATCAACACCATCTTGTAAAACGTTAAATGCGGAAGTAAGATCTCTGGGTTACATTTACCCATATGGTGAAGATCTTACGCAGCCCAGTCTTGTTTCAGTAATTTATATCCGTCACTTAGATCTTACTTTCCTTTTTTTTTACAATTCCATAGGGATTGTTTTTGGTGATAATTTCTAATAATATTGAATGACCCATAATTGGATCGAAGTGGCAGTTATAATATTACAGGCTACACAAGTTTCTGCGTACTATTTTCTAAAGGAGATAATATTATATAGGTCACGGGTGTTTATTTACCACCTCGTCACAGCCTTTAGATAACAGGGGTGCCAGGAAAAAATATGCAACACTTGCGGAAAAATCTGGTGTTTGGCATAGATGACGGACAGATCACATTTTGCAAACAATGCACAGCAAATGTGGTGTAACAATCACCTGAGTAAGTGCATGCCACATAATTATTTTCCATATTTCTCTAACAATGACAGTTTAATCAGTGGTTTTCATCACCACTGCAGGTTTTACTACATTTTACGCCATTTTTAAGTTTTTGCAAATAACATTAATTCGGGAATATACTAACACAACTACCAAATTTTTGTCAGCAATGGCAGTTAGCAAGCTCAATAGAGACAATGATCAGTAGTATGTAGAATTTATACTCTTTAGAACATTATTATGGTACAGTACATACTATTATAGCATTCCACATAAATGTACTGTACACCTGCCAGCTGCATTTTACCTTGCGGTGTACTGTGCATATTCACGACTCACAAACACATGTGTGTAGTGCCACGAGATACTCGCTATGCCGCATATATCGTTTGCATATTTTTTTTGCTCGGCAAGGGTGTAAAGTGCGTTTCCTTGGCTTTGACCTCTGAAGTAGTTTGTACTACGTCAGCACTTACGTCCAAGGTAATAAGACCACACCGTTGTGTTTACTTCTCAATCTGATAACTTATCCTAATGCACACGTTTTCCTCGATAATTTCGCAGAATAATTTTTAACCTGAGCATAGCCTACAGCTAATTCCTCTATAGTTCGAAGAAATCACAGAGCTATGTCGTTACGCAGCAAAAGAATATGGGGCAAAAAATTCTCGGTCACACTTTGGCATGCCGACGATTTACCTAGCC
Organism: Catajapyx aquilonaris; assembly: GCA_000934665.2. Classification (NCBI taxonomy): domain Eukaryota; kingdom Metazoa; phylum Arthropoda; class Diplura; order Dicellurata; family Japygidae; genus Catajapyx; species Catajapyx aquilonaris. The sequence goes on along the minus strand of KZ538073.1, from coordinate 84,164 downwards.
ATTTTGGTCATGGCTGAACCGGCGACATCTCCACTTGCTGTTGCCGCCATCGATTTCATGGACCTCTTGTAGCAACCAGCCATTGAAATTGGGAGCTAGCTAGTTACTATCAGTGACAGTGCATCCCAATGTCCACTTTGGTTTTTCAACCAGTCCGGTACTCTGAAGGTACTCTGAAGGTCGGAGAGACAAATATTTCTAGGAAGTTACATCGTACATAGTGTATATACGAACATATACTATACCTACAGTTTAGTTAAAAGGAAGATGTTTTTTTTCTTCTTTCTCAAGAATCACTGAGGAAACTTGTATAGTGCACCACCCTGTGCATGTATAAACAGCAAGTCATTGATGGAGTAATAGCATGAATTATGTAAGAATCCGGCTGGCTCTCTAAACACATGTGTGTGATGTCTTCACGTCACACTTAATATTATTAACAGCTTTCAATAATTCGCTAAAAGTGCTGGTTTATTACAAACGCGCAATTAGCAGGCATGTTTTGTAAAGGTGACGTACTACAACCAGTAAATCACATGGAAGAAGTACGTGACCTTGCGGTTTAAAATTTTTATCTTCTGGCTCCACTATAGCCCTGCACCAAGGCGCCGCCTGGTCTCCCTGTACTCAAGGGCACCTTATGACAAGGTCAAAGTGTCAAAACCCTATGTGTGTTAAAAAGTGTTTTTGAAGAGTTTTATCCCCTCATGGTGTATGTTGAGAGCAGATGCTGTCATCCTAGCTAACGGATGACGTCAGCTGTTTCTGCACGCAAATAGTTAAAAATTGTTGATTCCTCTGGTAATGAGATATCAGTACACCAGGAAATAGATACCCGTATTGTCGGCAATACTGCGTCATACGCCACGGGTTAACTATGCGATGATATGCACATTCTCTGCCAGAGTTTCCCATAGTAATAAAGACAGCTCAGACACACTTGATAGGAACACGATCTTTTGTTACATCCTGCTCCTGTTGACAACAGTAGCCATCGATTAATTAACTGCGACGTGTGACGTCATTCTAAACATACAAGAATCAGGGTATGTCATAGAACTTTTAGGGTGTTCTCAATATTGATAGCCTACATAATTATGAATGAATCGGATTATTTGAAAAGGAAATAAAGTGACGCAAAATTAGAAATAACCCGGCCAATGCTGTTCATCTCCTTGACCCGCCTTTTTATATGAGTGGTCAGAAATTGGAGACTCAGAAGGTGGAATGGGGTCAAAGTGCTTCGTTATGTAACTTGGCATGTCACGCACAGTTTGGTGGTGGTATTCAGCACCGCTCATGAAACTATAATCTTGGATGGTGGATAATTAGCCCCCCTGCTGTCTGCATGATGATGAGACATTCATTGCGGATTCGATATTTTCTGGTGGTCACACTGCGACAATAATTCCACAAAGGAAGTACTGTAATTCTGACAATATTACACAACATTGGGTCATCGCACGTAATGTCGTTCAACATAATCTGAATTAATTATATATTGACTTAGAGGACATTTCGGTTATTGTAGTAGTTATAAGACACAGCATATTTTTTCCTTATCCACCGCCTGACAACTGTAAAATTGAATGCAACGTGCGTTACTTCCTGCTCTGAACACTAATACTTTGAAAACACACACACACTGCATTGAACGTTCTGGAATCTGCATCCTGAGAAACGTTAGGCCAATTCAAGGACGCTGCCAGTTACCCGCAAGCGCAACCGCACCTTGTGAACATCTAGCTTGGCCTATTTTAGTCGGCCTATATACACCAACCTACCGAAAAGTGGTACCCCGCAGTTAATCAATATTAAAAAATTAACTAAATTGTATACAACCCATCTGCACCACACGTGACAATGGCCAACACAATGAGTCTTTTTTATTCATTTTTAGAACAGCTCGTTAGAAAGTTATTGATCTTGCAGTCGGGTCACTGTCATTTGATATGTGGACATTATCTAATGGTCGGTTTGAGGTTATGTTGGGTTATGTACCTCTTGAGAAGTTTGTAAAAAAAGTGCATCTCTGGGCTGTTGTCCAGAAAAGACGCCGAAAATGTCATATTATAGGGCCATCTGTCATGTTCCAGTGGTATACGTACAGGCATGTGCAGGATTGAGCACAGCCCAAGTTTTATGGATTTTTAAAACCCCAGCAACAATTCGTGGCCTGACTCATCAACTTGCGAAGATTGTTGCGTTTCTTACTTGTTGCGATGCTGAACATGCATAGTTTTCCTATGCTTCTATTGCTGGACTGTGGAGTGTGTGCATACATATACACATATTATACACACCACTCACATACACATCCAAAAAAAAAATATTTATTATCCACACAATACAATAAATCGCAAGCTGCGAGTAAACATACCGTACAACTAACACGTGACAGTAATACACAATGCCACTGTGACAACGTATAGAAGTAAATTCTCGAACAACCAGAAACTACTAACTTGCACACATAATTATTATGAAACTAAAATAGTTTCCTCCGATTTTTAAAAATTGGACCGGTCATTGTGACGTGGCAACAATAGGGTTCATTATGTACCAAAAATTGTAATGAGGAGTACTGTGATTTGTATATTTTCTTTGTTGTTCTGTAGGGGACTTGGGTTCCCCCTAAAGAACTTTTACGGTCATAACGGGGTATATAAAAAAATTACTGGCCACAATGGGGATGTGATTACCAGATGTCAAGTACACATACCTTTATTTACATACATACAGTACTTATAGACATTTCTATTTTGATCATAAATATGGTCGATGCATTGATATGATCAGCAATCTGCAGCTGACTAATCAAATATTGACAGTCAAGATATAAAAAATTGCCAATTTTTCTACATTATTCCAACCAGGCAATATTCTTCAATTTTGTCATCGTCAGGTGTACACACCATACGCGAAATGGCCAAATGCCAAGGCTGCGTGGGAGTATCTATGGTTAGAGCGAGCATGCATGTGTTTGTCGTAGTCCAGCTGATGCTGTGGAAGAAGATGGTTGGTCCCCTTCCATCCCCGAAAAATCACGCCCCAGCCTCATGGCAACAGGCCCCTGGTATTTAAATCGGTGGTGTGTGTTTGGAGGACCCAGTACACGGTCTGCGCAGGTGTGAAGCACCCAGCACTATCCGGGGGTCAAACCATGGGGGCTATCGATCTCCCTCGCCTTGAAATCAGCTGGCAGCTCCGAAAAAGACAACAACAACTGAAGGGAGAAAGAACTGGGGTAGTGTGAATGGTGGCCCAGAAGTGGAGGAACCATTGTGCATATTGAACCAGCCCCACAGATCTTTGTTGCTGCGCCGGCGAAAAGGCTCGATCACTCGGCAGACACGTGCAAGCCCTCCCAGCCCCCCATAAGCCCAGCCCCCTCACCCCCCCTCAGAGGGAAATTGGACCGAGGAGAGGGGGATCCCTTCCAGTCAGTGTTTCTGGACGCATCTGGCAACAACCATGGCTCCGGAGGTCACTAGTGGTAAGAACACCACCACAAGTGATGGACAGACAGAAGATGAAGCGCCTGGAACGCCTGGAGACGCGCGGCAACGTCCCAGGAGGAAAAACTCGGTCAGAAACAACCTGGACTTGAGAATTCCGCCTATTAGTGAAGCTGATTCTGAAGCTGGTGGTGTTTGTGATCGAAGTGGTGATGGTGATGATGTCACGGACGTAAAGACTGTCGCACAGGAGAAGGAAATGGACGTTGGGGTGTCCAGTCCGGAAGGAAGCAGAAAGCCGTTTAAGTTATGGGTTGGGTAAGTTTTTATAGAAATATTATTTTTATAGGCAGGCCACCCTATTGCCATTGACGTCATCGGCAGTTGCCAATATGAGTAAACAGTGTCAACAAAAAAGGACATTGTTGCATGAGCAACAAAACGATGACGTCAATAGCAATTTAGGGTGGCCTATACAGTGCCTCCTAAGCAACAATGAAACCATTTTGTGAAACAGACCTTACAGTGCATAGGCATGTCGAAATTGGAGCATTCAATTGCATCATAATTTTATGGGGGTAAAACTGACCTTTTCCAACCCAATGACGCACCCACTCCCCTATTTGCTGGTAATGAAATTTGAAGAAATACAGTATGCTGTATGAGTCATGCAGGTATATAGGTTTACTTGCTACTGACAAACGTTGGCACGAACCAAAATCGTGAACAAAATCGATAACTGATGTGCCGGTACGGTCACCCACGCTCCATATATATGAAACATCTGAGGTGGTTTGCTGAAGTGACCTTTTAGCTCAAGTTGTTGTTTTTTTAGCTGGAAATTGTTCATTCAAGTTATCAGTGACATGTTTGATTGCGTTGGAAAAATTAGTAGCGTAAAATTATCGCGATTTTTGCCCGTCATAAAAAAGTTTGAGTTCATGAACTTGGGTTTATCGTTTATTCAAATAGTATGAACTCATTAGCTGAGTATCAGTTACTGAAATTAGGAAACGGAGTTCAAGTTCATTTGCACAAATTTGTTTCGAACTATTTGCTGACGAAAATGTACATTATTTCTGGTTAAGTGATGGTCAGCTGGGGGTGTGTGACTCACACGAAATGGACTCGTCTGTTGCAGAGTGTGCGAGGAAGAGGAGGAAGACTCCGACGCTCAGGCGCCGGCGCCGTCGTCTCCGTCAGTCAACCACCATCAGCAACACAGCAGTAATGTTGAGTCATCTCCAAGTCGGTCGACCTCTGACCCTGACGAGGAGGACCACCACCAGTTGACAGTGTCCAGCTTGAGTGCCAAGCCCCTATTGTCCAAATCCGGTTCAGCAGTGGTCAAGAAGGACGCCGGACGAAGACGCCAGGCAAAGAAGCTCCGGGACAAGGCCAAACAAGAGGAATGGGTCGCAGCTCGAAGGAGGTTCAAGCCTCCAGATGGCGGATACTCATGGTTGGTGGCCTTTGGGGCTTTCATGGTCCAGTTCTGGGTGGCTGGACTCATCAAATCCTTCGGGGTGCTCTACATGGAGGTGATGGAGGCCTTTCCTGGAAGCAGTGCTGCTGTGGCCTCGTGGATTCCTGCCATTCTGGCCAACCTTGGTCTCTCGCTGGGTGAGTCTCCTTTGTCTCCTTTTTCTCAATGCGGGAATTTCCAATGGAAATGTCATTATGCAGTCGGGCTTGTTGCTGTAGACATATTTATTTATAAAGGGGTGGCCAGCATTCTGTGTAAATCAGATTGCACAATTTATTGCATTTCCTTGGGTGAACCTCCGTTACGTGACTGCTGATGTTTACAGTTAAACCTGTTTACACTGGCTGTCTTTCCGATATGTTATTTGAGTCGGCGTCCATCTGGCATTTCCTGTCGCTCAGCATTTGATTCATGAACTCGCGAAAATAATCGAGAGACACACCATAACAACGTCATGTACTGTACATAATAAAAGAGAAATTAATTATTTGCTGATCATATCAGAACCCATGCGATTCTGCTACGTTGGAATCAATAGGACTAATGGAACTTCTCGGGACAAATCCATAAACTTCCGTACAGGAATTTCCTGCCCGAATATTCGTGACTGTCTAAACTTTCATATTAGAAAATCAGGATCTGCGCAAAATATTTTTTTAATAAATATTCCAAGGAGAAACCCAGCTGTTACCATGAAAGCACGACCGTTCAAGAAAGTCTCTCTCTCTCTCTCTCGATAAATGCTTTATCACAATTGGGTTCACTCACTTCCTTTTCTGCCCGGGTCTGAAGCCTCATTCCCAAGGACGAGAAAGGGCCTGGGCTGATGTGTTCATGCATTATATTAGCCCACTCTAAACAGTATTCTCCTCACGCAAAATGTGCCTCCAGTTTTCCCCCCCCCCCCTCCTCACCATGTTCATGTCAGGACCTGTTGTATGTCACGGAACATTCTGCTGCCCCCATCATTTGGATGTAGTTACAGTTAATGATGATTAGTCGAAAGTGGTCTCCCGCGAGGAAAACTAATGATCTGTGGGGAAAGGTCCCTAGAAGTGCCTTCAGCTATTATCACAAGAACGGCCCCCTTTTTTTCCTTGTGGATGCCTATTACATGTAATTTCCAGTTGCTGGTGCATTATATTACACTGAGCGTGTAATTGTAATCATGTGTTAATATCCGCAGACGAGTAGAGATTTTTTCCTGGTCATAGTGTGATGCTAGTTGCATGATAGGTACAGGCGTATTCAGGGGGGAAAATGCAAGGTGTGTTGGTTAGATAATATTGCAGCCATATTTTTATTGGAGGAGCCTAGGCAACTAAAACCAGGTGTAAAATTGTATTGTACAGCGGCTACCATACATTTCAAGTAACAGTAATTTGCATAAACAGGTCTACTAAAATTCACAGTGCAGAGTACTTACTGTAAGTGTGCCAGCATGTTACTGACTTCTCGTGCAGACAGGTGTCATTACCCGTTGTAATTAACGCATTGATTACTAACGCTGAACCACTTTTTTTTTGCTCAAGTGATGACTGTTGGTGAGGGAAAAAACTGGCCTTGCCACACCCCGTCGGGAGTCATATATTTATTGGCCAAGGACGATGATAGTGAACCCTGAGTCAGTGTGAAATACGATAACTTCCATTCTGAAAAAAGATATAACGGGACAGACGCTTCTCAATCAACTCTTGATTACATCATTAAGATTGGAGACTTTGACCACTACGTCGTGTATCGGAAGTATAGCCAAAGAGTCAAGGATTTTCCTCTCAGGGTCGGATGAATAAAAATGTTGCAGCAATATGACCATGATTTACGCACTGGCAATAATGCGTGTTATTATATTTGCAGAAATTTATCCAGTGCGTTGAAAACATATACTATTTTCTCAGTGTTTAGTTATGTGCAAATTCATGCAAAATAGAAACACCTCGTCCCATCGCCACAAATTATTGAAATACTCACGTAGGATATACCGCAGAAAAACACGCACGTCCAGGTACCGACATTGCGTAATGCGCACTATTGTTCTGTGTAGATAACATAACATTTTTCTGCACATTCACGTAAAAGAGGATTCGGAATCCTAGATATGCTTGTCATTATGTTGACAAATTGTAAGAAAAAACTGGAGGGCTTTGTGCGCTCCTTGTCGATTTTATGCCAAGAAGTCCTATAAGATTAGGCTATTCTTCAGGGGATATCGACCTCTATTCAACAAACTATTATGTACGGAACGGCATTGTGTAACCTGGTCACCTCTGGTGTTGACTGATTGTAAGAGTCGTCTAAATAATTTATGTTGCCAGTATACTGCATGGGAAGGACGTAGGTTTCGATTAGCAACCGGTTCTAAGAATACCACTAGAGGAAATAAGTGTAATATTCTTCTCATTTTGTTGCAAAAATCGCTTGAAAAAAACGGACATTTGACAGTTACATAACAGCAGAGACCTGTTGCAGGGCGACACAAAGTACAGGGATTGCAAAAAAAAGTTCACTTCAGTGACGTCCGTTTTGGCAAATAATTTCAAGGGTGTCACGAGTGATTGACAAATGGCGTTACCTGCACATGAAACGGACTTAGTAAGTTTGCATCACTCTGGCCTTGTCTTACTCATTTATGTGACTTTTATTAGTCTGTTTTTTTATATTCGCGAGTTACGACAGCTGGTCTCGATACGTCATAGTCCAAAGGGTCAATCTTGCGGTAGGTTTGTGCAAACTTGAGTATCCAGTACACACTGGTGTGACTCAAGTTGTTCACGTGCGCCTCATAGACGAATGAAATATGGCCTGATAACCTTCTTTTGTCGGGATGCTATTAATGGGCCAGTAAGGTCGGTTCTACTATAGGTATAATCGCCAAGGAATTTTATCAGGTTCCTGTAAACATCGTTTGATATAATGGGCAAGAAATTGAGGAGCGTAGGACAATGAAGGAAAGGCATTTGTTGCGATCGATCGTCTAAAACTGGTTGCACGATGACCTCAGCATGACTTGTGGTCATCGAAAGCTCTAGAAACAATTTGCCTAATGGGAACGAGCCAAAATGGCATTGTAGTATATTGCGTCTGTAAATTTATTTTATATGATGTATGCGCATTTTGTTTCATGTGTCACACACGTTGTCATATCGAAGAAGGTGAACATCCCAAGCTTAGTCAGCAGTGTTTGTTGGGTCCCTTGATCTTCCCTTGCAGCACATATATCGTAGGCCAAGTTACAAAAATAACCACCAAACGAAGGTCGAACGAAGATACTCGCAAAACACTTTGCACACGTGTCATACTCATGTGGCGAGACAACGTACACACTGTGAAGGGAAATCCTGGTTCAAGTATATTTATTTGGCGATTTTAAGCACTCGGCACATATTTGAAACTAGGCCACCAACATAGAGCAGTAAAATTAGCCTGGAAATTAAACTGCGGAATATTGGTGACATATTCTGTAATTATTTTAGCTGCCTAAATAAAGCACTCTAGCCTGCGTGGCAATTCGTATGAAAACTCTGCCTGACCAAAGCAGGAATCAATAAGACGCAATAAACCAACAACCAGTACTGACGTCTGCTTCTCCATTCGCTGTGATGGGCAAAGAATTTTTTATGCTATTTTGAATATACAGTACGAATCGATCTCCCCTTACAGTGCATTAGATTTCTGCTTTGTTTATATTTTAAATCGCTGCCCACATATCAATGCCAATATTGCATCACATGATAATGATTATGTAAGCAATCCACTATATTTTCTGTGCTGATGTTCATTACAATGTACTTGTTAGAGTTACGCAATTTGATTTTTAAAATTCGTGTTTGATGCAGCTCCTGTGGCCAGCGCCCTTTGCCAAAGATTTACCTGCCGAAGTGTGGTCTTCGTGGGTGGACTCCTCTGCTGTGCCGGACTGGCCTCCAGCTTCTTCGCCACAAACCTCCTCCACCTTTGCCTCACCTTTGGAGCTCTGACAGGTATGTCATCAGACAACAATCGCTTTTACATATTTTGCTAGTTATTTTTTGCTCGAACTCATTTTGATGAATGGTGCGATCCTCCGCTTCTTCCCATCGCCAAGTGCTAGGCACGGTATGGTAACTGACTTTGCTTCGAGCAGGGATCGGGGCCGGTCTTTCTACTACACCTGGCATCGTGATGGTTGCCAGATATTTTGACAAGAGACGGGCCTTTGCCAACGGGATCTGTGTGTCCGGTACGGCCACTGGAGGCCTGGTCATCCCCTGGCTGATGGAGTACCTGGTCAGCAGTTATGGCTTCAAAGGGGCCATCCTGGTACTCGGAAGTTGTGTCCTCCATGTCTGCGCCTGTGCCATGTTGTACCGACCACCTTCCATACACCAGTTCATACTGGAGAAGGACGAGAGGAGGAGAAAGAAGGATCTTCTGAGCCAGGTCCAGGTGGTCAGCATCCAAGATTCGACCAACACCCTGTCGGTCAAATGCCCCAGCATCATCTTCACCAGCGAGTCGGACGTAAAGGACAAGGATGTCCTGGAGAGGAACCTGGAGAACCTTATACGCACCAGGAAGATGTCCATCATCGAGCACCAGCAGCAGAGGCCCATCCAATCGCAGAACAGCTGCATATCACTCATGCAATACTACGAGAAAAGGATGCAGGTACGTTTGCTGTCAAATGTGATGCATTATGTGAGCCCTTAAACTTACTTTTCTCTTGCAGGTTCCCCGCTCTCCAGACGTGGCTTCAGTGAACATCCCAGTGGTGAAGAGTCTGTCGGTTCTGCAAGATGCTGCCATAGAGTCTACTGGTGGCTCCAACAAGGAGCTGAGTGTTCCTCAGGTTCAGAAAGTCAGAAGGACTAGTTTCATGCACAGTGTGGAAGACGTGAACACGGACTCTACATGCGTGTACAAAGACCGAATACCTGATGACCCATCGGAGAAGGAGAAGAAGGAAGCTGAAGCTGCGGCTGCTGCAGCCACTGCTCCAAAGTTAGGATGCACAGGGGTGTGCCAAAAGTACCTGGACCTGAGTCTGATGAAAAGCCCCATGTTCCTGCTCCTGATTGTGTCAGTCATGCTGATGGCTACAGGGTGTCCATACGCACTTTTCTACGTGCCTGCCTACATCACTGACAGCGGATACACGAAGATGGACGCCAGCATGCTGCTTTCGGTCAATGCCATCCTCGATGTCATTGGAAGGCTTGGGCTGGGATGGATCTTTGATATGAATCTCTTCAAAAAGAAAACTGGATACGTTATCAGGTGTGTACAGTACACGATGAGAATATGATTGTTGTTGTCAATGCACATAAAATTTTTGCTGTGCTGTCATTTTATTGTAGTACGGTACATTAGCGCAGGATAGCACTTCCTTACATTGCAATTATGGTGACAACACCAGCCACAGCTTGTTCACGTGAATCACTGTTACGATAGAATTCCTTTTGTTGCATGCAGATAGTACCCTTTTGTATTACAGCCCATTTTAGTATGTCAAAAACTACTTAAGAGAGGCTGATCCTATTACCAACAGTAGTAAACCATTTTGTAAGGTTATGAGGCAATGACAGGATGATGAAATGTGTACCTGCTATGGGAATTTGATGACAGTGCATATTCAATGAATAGTATATCTCAGTCAAGGTTACATGCCAATCACTTGTCAGAATAGCATTGTAACACATTGTTTGATTTCTGAAGAGTCACCTATGACCTCACAATATTCATTGTCACTTCCTATGTTTGCATCATGGTTGATATGTGTGCAGTCTGTGACACCAAATTTTAACAACAAATGTCGCTTTGAATTTATTTTTTTTGAATGATTGATACTGACTACCTAAAATTTTATCTTACAGTGTTGTGACATCAGGACTGGCCATCCTGTGTTTCCCACTGGCAACAGGCAACTTCCCAGCACTCTGTGTGCTTATATCACTCTATGGGGTTGGTCTTGGAGCCTGGTTTCTGCTCATCCCAGTTCTTCTGGCTGAGTACTTCGGCACTGACAAGATTGCTTCCTCTTACGGCCTACTCAGACTCTTCCAGGGTATCACTGCCCTCGCAGTCCCACCACTTGCAGGTACAATTTGAGCAAAAGAAAAAGCTATGTCAATGACATGAAGCGATATAATATGTGTACTGTATGTTGCTAAATTAGCTCAAGTAATACTTCACTGCTGAACATTTCAGGCACCATGAAGGACGTGACCGGTGAATACACGTTGTGCTTCTACTTCATGGGATCCTGCATGGTTCTGGGAGGTTTGCTGATGCTGTTAGAACCTCTGGCCATGCGACTTGAGGAGAAGCAGAATAAGAAGAGGGAAGAAGCGAAGGCGAGCCAGCTACCTGCCACGTAACTTTCAGGGAGGAAGCATTTTTATTGGGCGATTTTCCGTCCACAAAGTACAGCAGTATTATATTTGGATATGTATCATTGGGGCGTGACTCACTCCAAAAAAATATAGAAGAGTATTACAAGTTTTATTATTTGTGAGTAATCGCAGTGGAGAGAAAGAGTAAATGATATTCCTTATTGTCTGCTGTGTTACAAGAGATAATCTAGTTTTGCAGAGATAGGTATTAATATTATTACCAAAGCTGGTATTCTCAAAGTGTATCGTTATGTCTACTATGTTCTAGATAAGGGTGGCCATATGCTTGTTTCTATTGTACTTTTGTTTTTGCTCGGATTTGCAGTACCGGTACTTATATCACAACTAAGTATTGTTGCAAAGTAAAAAAACACTTTCAAAACTTCTGGCATTTATGACCACGTGCCACTGCCCATTTTTTACAAAAGAGGGCCTGGAAGCAAGTATTAATTTCTAGTACCTACCCAGTTGCATTTCTGTGTGAAGGCCTACGAGCAAGTGCCTTACAGAAATGCGTTTCCATCACAAAACGTTCCAATTTAGTGTTTACGTGTACGGGAGGTTTCAGGAGCTCAAGCACATTTGGTGCTGCTATCATCCAATTTTTTTTTTGTAAGTTATTATAGAAGTGAAGTTTATACAATAGTTTCACTGAATGGAATAAACTATTGAAATGTATTCATCACACTTTGTTATTCTGGTGTGACCTGCATATATTATTCATCTGCCATACTACATGGCATAATTTCAGAAACATGAATAATTAATCCATTCTGTACCTTGCAGGAGTTTAAGCTGTTATCGCAACTTTTGGCCTGACAATGGTACCTTTCATTGCTGTAATTTCATTGTTGAAAGCCATTGTTGCCATTACAGCATCATATTCCAAGGCCTTTAAAGCTATACTGTGAATGTCTCACACCATCTCTCTTTTAAGTTTGTCTCTCATTACTCTTTCTCTACATTCTTCAAATTAAAAATTATCCTGGATTGCAGGCTTCCCCTGCAAGCAAACAAGTGTTGCAGGTTGCCCTCGAGAGTCAGGATATGTTGCAGAGTTAACAACTAGCTGAATTTTAGCAAGGCCTGTTCATTTCATGGCATCAATAACGAGAAGGAGAGAGTATGAGAAGTATGAGTAAGAGAAGGCCTATATTTTTTTGAATGTTGCCATTTTTTTGCGAAATTGAGATTATAATGGATATCAGCCATCAGTGAATGATGGAAAAGTCATTGATTGACGTGGAAAACAGTCTGGGGTTGTTTTCTGCCAATAACTGTAGGTACTTCTGTCCTTTTAAAGTAGAGGAAAATTGGTAACCAGAATAAAAGTTCCTTGACTTATACCCATGCTACTACTGGCTTATTGATAGCATGAGTTCTCAGCAAGCCTTCGTGGGTTCGATCCCTGTAGATTGCTCCATGGGACAATAAAACATATTATTTACTCCCTGTACACTTCACATCATTCCTTTGGATGAAGACCTGAATGTGAAAGAAGCGACAGCAGTAATAGGTGAAGACAGAGAGGTAGGTAAACTTTTTTCACTTTCGAGACATGAAACTGATTAAATTAATTAAAACTTAGTTTTGACCTTTTAGTGCATGATGTATACAATATATATTGTTAGCGTGCTTTTAAAACTGAACAAGGATTTTAAATAGATTGTTCAGGAGTAACCATCATGCATGTTCGTTATCATTTTCTCAGCTATAGTGTCTCCGCTGAAAGGGCTTCTTATCCCCCCAACAACTTCTGACAATAAGTACATGCTGGAGAGAGTATTAGTATCGAAGGAGCGCAGTGGTCTAGTGGCTAAGACGCTCTCTTCGTAACCTGAAGGTTGAAGGATCGAATCCTGAAAGTAAGATGTCGTTTCTTTTTATCGCTATGGACCTTTCTCGCTGTTACTTGGTCTCTCATTTCACATTTATTTCTCCGCTTTGAACTGCATCTGGTAAATAGGCTAGACCCTTCCAACACCCATAATGTCGTTACCACAGAGCGTGGCACTGTGGTAACGCATCAGACTCTCAATCGGGAGATGTGGGTTCAAATCCCGAATCTCCACGGTTGATGAGTCGGAGAAAAAAAATTTGCAGCCGACATCTCTGGCCAAGATGGCGACTGTTCCTTCGCAGTTTCCCCAACACTTCTTCAGAGGTGTCAGAGGTGTCAGAGGTGTCAGAGGTGTCAGAGGTGTCAGAGGTGTTAAATTTAATCATTCAAAGAATTGAAGAATTCAGTTTTGTGTGAGCCATCCCCAGCCCCCACCCTACCGCTGCCCAAGTGGGTGCATTTACCTTATACCCGGGAGTTCCAATCTCAAACCTATCATCCCCCCAAATATTTAAGTCTACAATTTAAACTGTAGGTCCAATGAAATCACCAGCACATGCAAATGAATCGGCACATTTTTTAGGTCATTTTCAATAGTTTGTTGCAGCCTGACCTTTGACCTGAAAGGCCCTAATATTAGGTTTTTGGTCTTGGGCCAGGCCCTACCTCGGTCTCCATCTGTCGGGTCTTTCGTAATGAGACTGTACAGAGCACAGTACATAGATATACAGTATATATCTCTCGATATATGTGAACAAGTATATGCCTCTAGCCTGCTAGCCTATTGTAGCAATCCGCCTGTCCTTGTGGGTAGCGGGGCGGGGGTGGAAAGGGGGGAATATGTAAGGTCAAAGAGACATGAAGGTCACCAAGCCTACTCGAAAATTTGCCTATGATGTAAAACCGCGTCGACGATATGCGCATCTCCACCTACAGCAGAAGCTGGCCGGGATTTATTATTTTATTAATCCATAGAGCAATGGCATATGCCGAATGTCCGTCCTGATGACCCCAAGGAGGTGACGATGACCACTCGCCTACGTCACATTCATACTGCTACCTGCCAACTACGTACGTTTGGATAGGGGCATTACTACCTCACACAGAGAGATATACTGTATATCTATGTACTGTGCTCTGTACAGTCTCATTACGAAAGACCCGACAGATGGAGACCGAGGTAGGCCTGGCCCAAGACCAAAAACCTAATATTAGGGCCTTTCAGGTCAGGCCAAAGGTCAGGCTGCAACAAACTATTGAAAATGACCTAAAAAATGTGCCGATTCATTTGCATGTGCTGGTGATTTCATTGGACCTATAGTTTAAATTGTAGACTTAAATATGTGGGGGGATGATAGGTTTGAGATTGGAACTCCCGGGTATAAGGTAAATGCACCCACTTGGGCAGTGGTAGGGCGGGGGCTGGGGATGGCCCACACAAACCTGAATTCTTCAATTTTGTGAATGATTAAATTTAAGACTTTTTTCTTCGAAAAAAGTGACCGCCCCCTCCCATTAAGCAGGTGTTTTAAAAATTTCCAAAAACTTTTTCTCCCCTCCCCCCCTTTCCTCCCCCTCTCCACCCCTCCCCCCCTCCCCCCCTCTTCGACTGCTCCTCTGACACTCCTGAAGAAGTGTTTGGGAAACTGCGAAGAAACAGTCGCCATCTTGGCCAGAGATGTCGGCTGCAAATTTTTTTTCTCCGACTCATCAACCGTGGAGATTCGGGATTTGAACCCACATCTCCCGATTGAGAGTCTGATGCGTTACCACAGTGCCACGCTCTGTGGTGACGAAATTATGGGTGTTGGAAGGGTCTAGCCTATTTACCAGATGCAGTTCAAAGCGGAGAAATAAATGTGAAATGAGAGACCAAGTAACAGCGAGAAAGGTCCATAGTGATAAAAAGAAACGACGTCTTACTTTCAAGATTCGATCCTTCAACCTTCAGGTTACGAAGAAAGCCCCTTAGCCACTCGACCACTGCGCTCCTTCGATACTGATACTCTCTCCAGCATGTACTTATGGTAAAGAAAGGGCGCCACATAATTCAACAATCACCATAAAATGTTTGATTATGTTTCATTTTTCTAGCCTTATTAGTATGTTAAGTAAAATAATGTGATACGTAATTTGTGTGTTTCAGTTATATTATATAAAAAGGCATATTCATTATACTGTATCATGTTATTAGAAACCATTATTTTCCTCTCTCTCTCCCTCCCTCCCTCCCTCCCTCCCTCCCTCTCGCTCGCTCTCCTCTTCTGTTCTCTTATATGTTCCCTCTGTCAAAGGTAGTATATAAACGCAAAAAAATATGATTGCAAGGTATAACACATTATATAATGCGGACATCTGAAATAATATATTGGA
This sequence comes from Catajapyx aquilonaris, assembly GCA_000934665.2. NCBI lineage: Eukaryota > Metazoa > Arthropoda > Diplura > Dicellurata > Japygidae > Catajapyx > Catajapyx aquilonaris. The sequence goes on along the minus strand of KZ538073.1, from coordinate 68,636 downwards.
AAGTAACTGAAACAAACAATGCTGAGTGGATGGCTACTTATCCTGAATTGCTCAGTCGATGAATCTCTCTGGGACATCCAACTTCCAGGATATATTGCAGGTTGTACAAACTTTTTTTTTCTTACCTAGAGTTCAGGCAGAGTGTTCTGTATAGACGGGACTTGAGGAGCGTCTCTGAGGAGAAAAGTTTTCAAGGAGAGGAAAAGGTCAAAAACTTTGATTTGTACCAGGTCAAAGTGGCTCGAAAAATGACGCCTGAAAAATTAAGTACGACGAAATGAGAAACTTGCTACCTCATCGTTCCTTTATTAGTACTTATATTATAACGACCGCAATTCTTACATTCCAAGTCACCTGTACTGCAAATACAACCTGATGGGAATAAATATGTCGGTATCCCACAAGACAAAGCGTATCTTAACAATAGATTTTTTTTTGAGGAAACAAATAGCCATCCAAATAAGCGTCTGAATACTGCTTGATTAGTCTATATGTAACGACTCCACGAGATCCGTGACATAGACGCTTCTTTTGGATGGGATTAAGATAATGGTTATTTTTTTCACTAATTATGCGAAGGTATAGCGAAGGCTAAGTAATATCTCTTCCGGGGAAAGTCTACCACCGGAAAACTCTTTGGTTTTCCCGATAATAATTTTGGTCAGTTAGTGTTAGGAAAAATACAGCAGTCTTCACAAATTTTTCTTATGCTATTTAATGATGTACTCATTATTTTTTTCTAAATACTTCTATAGCATGACAACCTAACTTCTATTGGGTCCTGTTTATTGACAAACTGCATGATACATGCAAAGTTAGTCAGAAGCTGTGACTCACAGCATTACTTGCACATTATGTTGTTTTATGCAGAGTCGACTTTGAACTCAAATATATGGTAACGCTAATTAATAACGATGTGATTACTACAGATATGTCTGCTTTCAAATTGTTGCACAATAATCACATTATCTTGTTGATATTACACCCTGAACATTACATAAACAGTAAGGATTAAAATGCAATTAGTGTACTGATGAACATTACAGAGAAGTTGACTCTCCATAAAACAAGACACTTCCATCATTATGTTGCAGAGTAAACTTCTGAAGACCGCTGTAACACCCTGTACTCCTTCATTCACTTCTTACATAAACATTATTCACGTGTCTCGCATCTCATAAAAATCGCTTTAGACACGTTGTAAGAGAGCAATGATGAGGAATGATGAAAATGGACATGTTATTTTCCCCCTCCCTGACGCACAATTTCTGCTCTTACAGCCTGTGACGTGAGCTGGTTAGGACTAAACCTATCCGACTTTTAACCTTACAAAACAAGAGTCCATCTTACTACTGTCAACATGTTTACGAACAGCAATAATAAATTAGATGGACCTGGTCTTTTAGTGTGAAGGGAAAGGGTCTAACGTCAAGGGCGCAAGTGAAACAGCTCATGATGCAATAGCTATAGTTGCGCACGACAGTACATCGAACATTGTGTCAGAAGCTAACCTTCTAACCATGCTGTTCATGTGTTCATTCCACTCTATACAAAAAAAAAGAAGCTAACCGGTCATAACAGTGACTGATTGGCGATATGTCAAAAGCAATCCTTTCTAATATTTACTCGCAGCTTTTGAGGTAACTAAACTCAGGGACATCGTCTCGCATCACCAACTTTTTATGCACATTTTAAAATGCATATCAATTTTTTTTTGTTAATAGGAAATCTATATAAAACTTGTACTGCTTCATGGAGAATACGTACGTTTATCGATTGGTTCGCAAAGTCAAGGAAGTGAAAAAAAGGAGCTTCTGTGACGAAACTTTCCCCTGAGACTGTACAACCTGGGAGCTAATACTTGTTAACCAACTGTGACTATTTTATCATGCCGGGTAAAGTGATTTTTTTTCTTGCAACAGTCTCTCTAGACTGTCCAATTGACAACTACAAATGACATATGTCTATATAAACATACTAGCAACATACTAACTTGTGCCATGAAACGTATACGTATGACACATATAAGACGACTCTCACGCAAAACAGAAACAAAAACCTCATATCCTTCCACCGTGACACTATAACGTGTCAAAATATCGTGGGCAACCTATTAGGTCGCAGGAATAAGGATATAAAATAAATGTAAAAATATTTCGAGTAATATTCTGATATTCTAGAATGCCAACAGTATTCATGTCGATGAACTTTTTTTTTTAAACGGCGTAAAACGTCGCTTCTTTTTAAATTCCAAAGCTCATCCTCAAAACTTTGATAATAGTTATCAAGGAATGAATTCATTCCTGTGAATAGCATTAGTCCGTCAGAAACAACCGGACATTTTTCATTTCTTTCGAGGAAAGCAAATATTATGCCAGGTAATAAAAACTGTTGAGTGTCTACATGCAACAGGAAATACCTGAGACATCAATAAGTGTGACTCTCCGTGGTCACAAGCCAGGCGCCATTCTTATAGGCCTTCAGGCTCACATAATAATCCATCTTCCGGCCCAAAAGATATATTGTCAAAAAGACTGCATGGTTCATATAGGGAAGGAAAAACAAGGTATATGGAACATTGCGATGCGTATGGCCATCAGATGTCAGCTTGAAAACTAGTCTGTGTCTACCACATGGTAGTTAACCTCCCCATGTCGTACGATGTCGCTTTTTTTTCCATGGACTGGATTTCGACATTAACCCAGATTCTAGTTGATGAATTAATTACAGCTTGATAATACGGTATGGGGAAGCGACCATCTGGCAGACCTATTTCCACCACTGCCTCTCATTTGTTTCGTGTCCTGCTTACGGATAAAACCTACATATCCAAGTCATTTTTGGCCATTTTTGTGCGATATGCACTGGTAATAGCTGCTCTTTTTTGACACGTTAATAAGGGTTAAATGGCAGTGCTGGAATAAATGATATAGCCTATTGTAGGCCCGTCTCTCTCAATACTACAATGACTCTCAGTGTCACACTGTGACAAGTACATGTCCACACCGAACTCTGAAGGCCAGACAGCATAGGACCAAAAACCCTTCTCTTCTAGACCGGAAGTGATCCTCAGACTTTTTGTTGTGTTTCATTCCCCAACTTTAGACGTCGACTGTGGCAGCCGCAGCCAGCTTCTCCTCCTGCTTCCTCTTCCTTCTCTTCTCCACGACGGGCACGAAGAACATGGACGCCCCTCCGATGATCAGGATGATCCCCAGTCCCACGATCAGGGGCGAGAATGATCCAAACTCTTCAAGCAGCACTCCACACACAGGTGGTCCAACCAGCTGGAGCAACCCGCTGATAAACAGGCTCAACCCGAAAGACGACCCGAGTTTTTCAGGTCCAAGCTGGTCAGCCAAGATGGCCGCTGTGACACCCACGTACGTTCCGGACGCAAGTCCAAACGCAGCGCAAACGGAAGCTACAGCCCAGTAGCTAGTAAAGAGCGGCAGGAAGGACAGTATGATGCCGGATATCAACAACCCAAAGTCGTAGTAGTACTTCCTGGGGATGCAACGGACGTCGGATAGAGCGGCGCCTCCGATGCGTCCGACAAAGTCCAGGGCGGCCACGATGGACAGCAGGAGCGATCCGTCCGATTTGGAGAACCCCAGATAGGCAGCGTAGGCCGGAAGAAGGATTGTGAAATTGGTCAGGCCTATGGCCGTGGCAGAGGTGGATAGCAGGATGATCAGGTACACGCCGTCTTTAAGCAGGGCGAACTCAAAGTACTTCTTATTGTCCATCGACGTCTTCTTCTTCTTCTTGCTGTCCAGCATGTCCTGCTTCTTCTTCTCGTCCTTCATGAACCGTCGTCGCAGCCAGTCCAATGGGGAGCAGTCGAACGAGTTCTTCACCGATCTGAGAGTCAATGTAGAGGCGAACTCTGGCATGTTCTTCATGTTCTGGAACACTGTTAAGGTGCTGCCGTGGTGGATGGTGCTGATGTAGTGAAACGATGATGTTGACACGTTGGACGCGACGCTGACCGTCCGAAGCAAGGAGTCGTCGGGAGGAACAGGTCCGACGCTCATTCTGAACAGCTTCTGCTTTGCGGCAGGTAGACTCTCGTAGTAGTTCCAATCCGCACCTTTCAGAGCAGCCATCCTGATGTTCTCAGGTATTGCTTGTAAGCTCTTCTGCATCAGCAACGCTTGTACTTGCTCTTCCTCGACCGAGGACGGAACATATCCGTTCTCCACAGATCCGTCCAGAAGTTCCGATTGCGGATCCACGAACGACGGGCTTTTGGCTAGACTTTCAGGTTCCCCAGTGAAGTCTTGAAATGCAGGTTTCTTTCCTCCGCTGCTTCCGGCGGCCACAGGCTTTCCGTCGCGACCTGGAGGAATCGCGATGGGCAAGGACTGAGAGACGTAGCTGGACAACGACGTGCGTCTGGACCCGGCGAAACTGACGTTCCTGGTTAGGACGCCGTCTGCAGGCTGCTTGATCGGCAAGAGAGCATCCTGTTCCTCTTCCTCTTCTTCGAGACAGTCCACTTTCTTCAGCTTCTTCTTGGGAACCTTCTTCATGTGCTTCTCCACAGGCTGGTACAGCATGGCGCCAACCCACGTGTTCAGTACCAATCCTCCCAGGATCAGTATAGCACCTCTGTAACGACAAAAACAATGCCATGATCTGTCAGACTAAACCCAAAAGTGTCAGATCGTACCTGTAGCTGTACTCTGCTATGAGGTACCGCAGAAGAGGAGGCATTATCACAGCTCCCATGGCGCTTCCAGAGGTGCAGATACCGTTGGCCAGTCCTCTGAGACGATCAAAGTAGTTTCCAACCAGGAACACTCCAGGTGGGAAGCCCAGTCCCGCTCCCAACCCGCCGATCAGACCATAACTGTAAATGTGGTTGTTAGGGTACGGGTAAAAGGGACAAGGGTATAGCACCTCAGGGGGAAACACAGAGTGCAGAATGGTTCATGGCAGGGTCACGACAAAACAAAGTTCCTCTCCAGCCACATCACCAAAGCGTACTTCAGCAGCAAAATATTGTCGTGCACTAACACATATCACAGCACTTATTGACTAATCATAGTGTAACATTAGTTCGACGCCTATACAACAGCTTGTATCTATGAGTCCTAAAAAATATTTTAGGTGTTTAGACTCAAAAATTCAGTTTTCGGACTTGTCTCTAAATCAGTGGCACGTAAGAACTCAGTGTGACAAGTTTCATGAATATCAGTACTCCGGAAGTGGGTTAGATAGCCTTACATATACATAAATACCAACAAACTTTCTGCTTTATATATGTCGCTGATGAGATTACAGTTAACTTCCATATTTGTTAATGTCCTGTAATATGGAAACAGCTACGAATCATGATAAAACATTTTGGCCCTATAGTTTGTCGGTGTGTTGAAAGACACGAATGAAATGAACTTGGGTATATGACGGAAGCTGATAAGTGTGCATAGACTGTATATTGGGAAACTGTTTCTTCACCTGCAGATGCCCCTGTGTGATTAAAACCGCCAGGAACGAGATACGTGCGCAAACTCAACTGGTTACGTAATAGACTACAATGCGACGCCTTGAAATAGCCTACTAATATTCCTTGCAATTAAAGCGGCGAATTATTATTAGAGGCGATATTATTAGAAGAGAAAGTAGTGACATATGCATAAAAAAGCGACACTGTGAACAATGTATTTTCTAACAATAGCCAAAATGGTAAACTACAAGAGACATATGCTACGGACGTATACGAATAATAGCAATATAAAATCTTTTTTTTTACACAGAATATATTTAAAATAAAAATAACTATGATGCTTTGAAATGCCAACATTGTGAAGTCAAGAGAACCAGTAGTCTTACCTTACATAGAGGAAGGGAATGGAATCGGCAAAGTAACTTAGAACCAGCCCAAAAGTTGCCAAAAAGCCTCCAACTATGGTGACCGAGCGATGCGAAAACCGGATGGAAAGGGCACTAGCAAAGGGAGCTACGGAAAAATCGAACACAAATCAATTTTAAAGGCACTCGAAATATGTTAAGAGTCGTCACTTTTTTCTTTCTTTTTTTTAATCAAAAAAAAAGAAAAAGCAACGATCCCTCTCATTCCAAGTGTTTTTCATTCAATGAAAACATTGGACCTTGAAGGACAAGAGACGTAAATGAAAATCGACAAATTGCGCTAATTTTTTGTTTTGTTACCAGAGAAAGATTTTTTTAAAAATATTAGCCTCATCTTATTATATCCCTCTCCTTCTTCAAGGTTCGAACGATTTCTACAATTAATATTTGTGCAAGAAAAAAAAATTGGAAAAATTACTGATGCACAAATACCCCTGAAACAATTTGTTATTCCTGAGAATAAAAGGAGCCATTAGTAAACCGATGTTGCTTCCTACAAAATCTGCAATCAGTCGTAATTTAGAGAACATTTCATGCATGAAACTGGAAAGAAATTATCTGTGAATACTTGACGTTCGGTGGATCAAACTTTGGGAAAATCGCCACAGTATATATATAACCAAAAAGAACGAATAAAAATTATTAATTCCTCAACCTAAACGGGCCCTCACCTCAACTCCACCGACGCAAAAATGGATTAAGCAACAATGCACCAACAAACAAACAAGTTTCTTCATATCTACCTGATTTTTGTTGTCGAAGGAATTTTTCCTTTGCCCGAAATTTGCTCCCATCCAAACTTTGATTAGAAACTAACATTCAAAATGACATTTCAAAACGCGATGCAAAATTCCGATTGCTTATTACATTTTTTTATCGAAGGAAAAAAAAAGAAGAAGCAAGCGTCCAGAAATGTCAAGTGAATTTGAACCAAAGGGTTTTACCTGGGTCATGGCCTTTTTGTCTTTGCCCATACCCCAACCTGACCTCATTTGTTGACCCCCGTTCATTCATTCGTCCTTCCACAGACACACTGAATCTGTCACACGTGCTGGATTTGACACAAGGATAAGTTCAGAGGGCTTGGGAGAAAAAAATATGGGAAATAGAAAACTTGCCTGTTTCTGCTGCCAAAAGCTGATGACGAACCTTTTTTTTTTGAATAAAAAAAAATGTCCCCAACGGTCAGGTAATATTGGTTGGACACTTTTAAGGGTTTTAATTTCCTTCCAGAAATACCCAAAGGGATCAGAGTCATGCAATCACGCTGCCAGACACGACGGGTTCTCTCACTCTGTGTCTCACACCTTTTTTTTTTGGTCAAAATGTTGCAATCAAACAAAACAAGTCCGTCAGTACTTGTCTAATGTGAAACACAATGCCACACTCTCCCCATCCATTCAACGTCATCCCTAACAATCATTTGAGACAATTTGCACAATCCCAAGTAAACCGAACCTGATCTAAACCAGATCCAGTTTACTCCTGTACCATGTAAACGCCTCCATTGTCAAGTCACGGTCCTGTCACTAACATAAAATATTTGTCCAAGTCAATTAGTCCGGTACTGTGTTCCTTATTTATTCTGTTCGTATTTCCGTTCGTTTTTTTTTAGCCTATATTTTTTTTTGTCCCCCAATCTTTCTCACCGTGCGGGTCATCTTCCTCATTGCCCCCAATACAGTGACGGGGCCTCACTTATTCCTTTTATTCCTTTGCATCGGAAGGAGCCCAACCTCCCAACTCCTTGTCCGGAGGCCTTCCTTTTGGGCGCTGCTCTACCCGGGAGAGGAGAGAGAGAGAAACAAAACCAATGTTTTATTTATTTGCCATGTTGGAGTACCTGCAAAAATACACTACGGAGAGACAGGCAGGTAGTGTGAACAAGTCGAAGAAAAAAAAAATACAGTGCGAGGTATTAGGAGGAATAAAAATTTGTAAATAAATAAACAACAAGGAAACGTCCGTCATGTCGTCCGGTCGTCACTGGAGCCTGATGCGCAACAGGTGTAATGTATGGAGTACAATGCAATAAGGCTCCAGTGTCGTACCAGCGTGCACACGCCTCCGCTTATTGGTCAGTTGCGATCAGCAGAGAGCGAGGCGGAAGTAAGAAGTCCTTACCACAAGAGCTGTATAGCCAATAGCTGAGAGCTGGAATCCAGGAAGCAGCTGCTGGAGAGGCCTGGAAAACCTCCAGAAACTCGACGAAAAGGACTCCGAAGGATTTGATCATGCCAGGGATCAGGACGTTGACCAATGTGGCACCTACCAGCACAGGCCAACCCCAACCGCCATCGGGGCATACCAGGTCATACTCTTCGGGTTCAGGCTCCTCTGTACCTGAAACAAAATGGTACCGACACGATGCACAGGTTGGTACACGCAATAGGCAACTAACTAGTAGCAATTTACAGAATCGGGACATCAACAGGGTGTGGTAGGCATTAAACAGATTAACCCGAAAACAATGAACTGAGTTTAATGTAGCTCTGCATATCCTACCCGCACAGTGCGATGTAATTACCGCTATTATTCCGCGAGCTATAAACAATTCAAAAGTTAATACGCGAAATGCAGTTATTACGTGCGTGTTGTATCCCATTCGCATAATGACTGTGTGTTTCTAGGAATTCGAGCTAAGGTTTCATCCTGCAGGATGTGGGCGTTAACTGGAGTCGAGGCATGTGGGAAGTTTATAACAGCTGGTTGAGTTTCCGGATGTGTGTAAAACGAGCACATTACTCCAGTAAATATGTGATCATGTTCCTTGAACTGCAGAAAAATATTTACCATGAAGCTTTCGGAGAAACGGATAAACACTGCGTACATTTGTTTTACAAGTAGACTCACATTTTTGTATACGAGATAAATGAGCTTAGGAATTTTATCAGTGAGGTTTTTTCCCCCCCTTTTGCGCAATGCAAGTTTGACGATCTTGGAGCAGACCGTACCAGTAACAGACTGTGCAACTGATATTTATTCATCGATCTATTGATGGAGCTTGTTAGTTTTCAGTGCCTCAGGCCCGAACCTGAAGCCCAGTTATTAACATACTGCTAAACCTTATATTTCACAATCAATAATAATTGGTATGGTATATCAGCGTGCTCAGTGAATTCCGTTATTGACATGAATCCACTTGGCCGTAATGAAAATCTATATTTTATGGCGTCATTCCGGATGCAACTGATATATGGTTTTGTGTATTGCTTACAAATGACTATAACGCAAGTGCGCTGTGCCTTTATTTAAAATTGTAAACTATTGTACCGCGGATATAATATCTGCTTCATTTTTGAGCCAGTGAGCAGTAATTTCTGCAGACAACACAGGTTAATCATATTTGATTTGAATACTTGTGGCCTCTCAGTAAATCAGTATAATTACAAATGACGTACATGATAAAGACTTAATTAGATATTGTGAGTCATATGCTAACTGGATGAGTATTAAAAGCACACGTAGCTAGAATGACGCACGTGTCAAACTACATTGCAAGGCTGTACTTCAAGTAAATTAATTATTACAGTGTACACCTATAAACAAGTCCATTGCATTAAATATGCAAAATAGGCCACGCATCAGTGATTACAGCTCCAAACATGTTGCCTGCCGATTGGTCTGGCATGTCACCGAACAAAAAAAAACAGTCCATATCCCCCATTATTTTACGTCCTTGAAAAAGGCATGTCGATATAAGAACATACTCTGTATGAAAGGCATTCTCTCGGAGCAATCAACCTTCGCAATGGCATGTATGCCACGCACTAAAAGGACCGCACATTATTCTAATACGCAAGCCATAAATATGTAAAAAATATTTTCCAAGCCATGTACTGCACATGGCAGGAAATGAATCAGCTGGCAGGAGCTTTTGTGGTGCGATTTTGATAGTACTGCTTCGTCATAATTCCCAAGACGTAAAAGGCTATTCATTCCATAAATTCAATATTTTATGCCTGGATCCTATCATTTGGTGAACACGAGATTATAATGCATGAGACGGATCCCCTGAGAAATATATTTTTCACGGCGTTTCTGGAGCATGCACATTACTAGTGACCTGATTTGGCCAAAAAATCTACTTCAAAAAAAAAAAATCTTTCATAAAAAAGTGGCACACCGGGGGTTATATATATGAAGACTTGAAGAGCTCAGCAAAAGATGTGCTACTTTCAGGAACCTACTTGCCAAAACCAATAACCTATCCGTGCATTCATTCAGCCAAGGAAGGAAAAGGATCTCGAAATATGAAAGTTCTAATAAGCAAGCACTATATGAGAGGGTTCATTTTTAGAATCAAGAAAAAGAAAAGCACCTTCCGTCGCTTTCATTGTAAATTGAGCTACGCCCTACTGTGCTATTTTAAAAACAAGTACAAAAATTGCAATAATACATGTAGACAGTTACAGAAGAATAAATGCAGAAAAATGCAAATGAGCAAATTGTACACATTGAATAATGTCTGATAAGACTGAACTAATTGTATATTTTCATTGCAAAAACTACAAACGAGGGAATGTAAAAAATTTAAGAAGCAAATTCTGTAAAGCTTATTGCAAAAATTGTGAAACTTGTTGTATACTAATAAAATATTAATGCAGGTGCAGTAAAACCTGTCGACATTATTGGTCGTAATATGCGCTCCAGCTGGCTAACCGTAATAGCCCCAAAAAATAGTTCATATTGCCAATGGATTAAACTAGGCTATAATTTATAATTGGCCTGACGGATGTGATATTGCGGCGAATTACTGCCTGAAAAAGCTCGTAAAAACGAATAGACCTTTCATATTGGATTGGAAACGCCCTATACAGCTCCTATATATTTGTTTCCAGCAGTCATCCATTTAATGCGCCAATGGCGAAACAAAAAAGCAATTTTTGTCCTCACTATAATCCGCTCTTTCCAGTTGACTTGAGGCCATATCTATTGTATTCCAGTCACCCTCCCTGGAAGAAGTGTCCGGGGCTTTCCCATTTATTGCCCCCCGACCCGTGTGAGGAGATTCAATCGATCACACTAAAACCTCCTTGCGCAAAATGGGTTCGTCTCACAACGAGGTAGTTACACATTACCTTTTCAAAAAACCCCACTTAACATTGCCATTACCCTTCAGATTAATTGTGTGTTTTGTTAACAATAATTTTTCGTTACATTCGCAATTACAATCCGGATAATTATTATCCGGATTGTAATTGCGAAATGCGTTTGTGAACAATGTTTACTGCATAACTACTGCAATATGGCAGGGATTGATCCGCACTGGCCTACAAAGTATGATGTGGGCAAAGTTTCCGTGACTGGTATGTTTGAAGCCTGCGGCAAATAAACCCTGCATAGGGTGGGGGGGGATGCCTGACTCTCTGATGTGCAGGTGTTGTTGCTCAGGTAGAGGGCAAACAGGACATGGGACTACCCAAAGGAAATTATGATGGGGAGCCTCACCTCAAGAGAAAAGAGCAACAGACAACAGACACACACAAAAAATATATATATACGAGGAGAAAATTGTGATGATTACAGTGCTCGCAGGGGATCAAGTAGGCGTTCAAAAAACTACCCCTCGAGAGAAAATCTTCCAGATGCAATGACGCGCGCAAAAAAAATTTACAGTGAGTCATCACTGGATTTTCTTGAGGGCAGCCATTTTTTGGAAGCAATGAGGTCGTTCAACTCTGGGCAAACATGATTAAAAAGGAAGCACGCTAGGTTTTGATGGTACTTCAAGTGTTTTTGAGGGTATGTCACGCTATCGTTTGAAATGCGTTAAGAAAAGCACAATCATCACGTATCTCTCGCTAAATGGCTAGTTATATAATGTGTTTCTGCGTAGGTTATTGGTAACCAGATGGCTGCAATCAGGCACAGCTTAGCACGTGTAAACTTAAAATGAAAGGGTGAAATATAAGCTCCAATAAGAGCGAGGTAACTCCAGTCCCACACATAATGAGTAATCAGGGTTTTTAAATTAATTTAAAAAAATGTTAGTTGGACAGTGTCGAAAACGACAAAATTTTCCAGATAATTTGTAATAATATTGGAAGAAATGACCGAGTGACTGCTGAGCAAAATAATATGCACAGACGAATCTACCATTGGAAATGCACAAGTCACATTTGTTTAAATCTTGCAAAATGTTCATCAAGCTCATTTTGAATAATATTATTAGAAGAAATTATATTGAGAAAATATTGTACGCTCAGATAATATGATCTGTCAGTTAGAGTCTTTCTTGAAAACTATCGCAGGCATGTTACTGAAGAATGAAAATTTAGACAAAAAAAAACACCAAAAGTAGCGGTATTGTTGTGAAAACAATTATTTGGATGATGACGTAATTAGTCCTGTAACTTCCGGGTATACACATTAAGAGGATGAAACGGCATAAAAATGCATTAAAACGGCTTCCGGTATTGTCCTTAAAATTATTTCGGCTCTTCCGGATTTATGTCTTTTTAAAATTATTTTTGGACGCTATAGATTCTGATGCAACACAGCTTCCGGGTGACATGCCCAATCCCTTTTTTAAACTAAACAGAACCTAAAAATATTCTCCAAACGTTTTAGACCACCCCGTAATTTGGTTGCCAGGAAGAGCCCTTGATATGCAATTTCCGGGTTGACATATATGACTAGACAAATACAAATAGCGCAACTCACCATCTCTATTCTTGTGCGGAATATCTGTCCTCCTGGCAGTTTGGAAGGACACGAGGCTCGCTTTTTCTCCCCCATCACCACCACCACCACCACCACCACTCTTGCTTCTAATCGAATGCGACCTGTCACCCAAGGCACTTTTACGTATGCTCTGAGTCCTGGCTGGTGACACCCCATTGCTAACCACCACACCACCACTCGGAGGCACAATCACTTGAAGACTGCTGCTACTATTGCAATTGGTGATCCCATTGCCGATCCCATTGCTCACCGTCTGTGTTGTTGGCACTACCTTATTACATTCATCCTCCAGCACACTATTGTTGGATGGCCCTATCTGGAAGACCGCCTTGCTCATGTTGCTATCGATCCCATTCTGTTGCTGGGTGAGGTCGAGCATCTCACTCCCAGGGATGATCGGGATGTCGTTGGCAGGTTGGAAGGTGATCCCAAGTCCATTCTCCATATCTTCCTCTTCCTCCTCCTCCGACCTTCTCGACGGTGCCTCCGATATGATCATCCTCTGCGGGCAATGCCAGCTCTTCTCAGGACATTTCTTGCACTTCTGATCCGCCGACGTCACCCCCCTAGGCTCCTCGTACTCTGCAAAGCCCATTCGCACTGGGTGGTTATATACGATTGAAGACAGGCAAAAATTAAAAAGTGCGGAAGAAAGAAAAGTGTGGCCTGCTGGGTGAGAGTTAGTGTGTGCTGTGGGGAGGGTTCCTTTTTCTGGGCGGGGTAGTACAGGGTGGGGTATGACGGAGAGGAGAAAACAACCCGCGCCGACTCTGGAGGACTCGTCAGCTGATTCTCCCATCGCACATGCCCACATCGATCCTGTGGTTTTAGTAGGGGGCATTGGGCCTATCCAGAGATGGGGAGGGGGGGNGGGGGGGGGGGTACATTTTCAATACATTCCCGCAGCGTAGCAACTCAAATTGGAACCTGCCCTACAGAGTTATGTTGTTACCAAGGGATATTATGGCAGGTGGAAATTTTTTTATGAGGCATATCCCAAACATCTGTTCAATGCTGGCCAAAATAAGACGGGACAAAGCAAGGAAGGGTCGTTCACCCCACTCACTTTTGCAGCAACTGATGGGCCCAGAGCAATATTTTAAGAGGGACATTTTGCTGCATGGCCAAATAATTTAATCGATAGAGCAACGACTCGGGTTTATCTCGACAATTTAATCAGGTATATTTGAAGATAAGGGCGTTATCTTAATTCGTGCAATTTTTTTTAAATCGAACTGGACGAGGCCATATGAAATGCAAGAAAATTCGCAGTGGAATAATGTATGTACGTTAAAATATTTTTTTAAACTGTATCATTCCTTATGGTCTTTTACATTGTCTCTACTGTAGTTTTTTATCAGAAAATTGACCATCTCAAAGTACTGTACGAGCAAATTCTATATGCGATACGAAAATTGGCTGCTGTATTTTTTTGTTTGTTTGTTTGTTACCCCATAAGGTTTACACCTTCTTAGGAGGGTATGAGGCTAATAATTTCATATAAACGAACTGCATTATCTCGTACGTACTGAGTAATTGTCGGACAATTTGCCATTAACAAGAAAATATTCAAAAATTGTTTCTGACTACACTCTTTCAGCACATATGTTGCGAATGGTATACACCTTCTTTTTTTTTGCTTAAACAGCTGTGCAAATCTTGGCTGAACACCAACAATCTGCGGTTGCAAAGTACCGCCAGGTTGATAAAACCGGTGACGTTGAAGGACACTATAACAAAGTTGTACATTTCTTGTCTGCGACATCTGGATAAACCCCTATAGTTCTAGGAGCCACAATTTTTTACAAAAACAATGCTTTGGATTTCATGGTGTAGGAAGATATGACACATGCTTTTTAAATGCAGTCAATTTTTATTGCAGTGGCCCACAACGTGTACCTAAGCATACGTTATTTCTTATCACGGAATGGGCAGCGCATTAATCTCGCAAGGTCATAACAGGAATAATCGCATATTATACATATGCCCGGAGCAATGTGGCCTGCAATGCAACCTGACACCGGCGCGTGTCACAGTCAATAACTTGGAACAGACCATGCAATACCCTGAACACTACAAATAATTGAAGAAGGTCACTGGATTAATTTAATATGGTCTGCAAATATATGATTATTTTTTTTGTTATAATATATTAACATCAGTCAACCTACCTTCCAGCAGCCTCCACCAAGCAGCAACAGCCCTGCGAATAAAATGAGCAGATTCACCTGTTACACACATGCACTCGCACACTTCCTTTCGCTTCAGCACATAATGAGCAAGTACCTGCAAAAATTCGCTTATCCCGGATGTTTGTGCAGCGGGATCCGCTCGCCGCAATACATAAGCATGAACTGTGGTGTGTGTGCAACGTACCAACCGGGATATGTATGTTGGATGTATGTGAGTGTGAGAGAGAGAGAGAGAGAGTGAGGGGTATGGGTGGGTGGGGGGGATGAGAGAGGGTGATGGGGAGAGGAGGCCTTCCCAAGCCTTGACATTGCAGCTTATGCAAGCAACCCTTATTCGCCAGCCAAAGGCATGCTGGAGATAGACTGCCAGGAACCCTAGTTATGTAGGTGTATTGCACCATGGCTGTCATATAGAGGCCAACAATGAATAGGTAGTTAAAATTAATAGTCGCCAGGATTTTATTTTTGCATGGTGGGGGGTTCCTCTGCAAATCTTTCGCAAATGTGCAGGTTGTGCATTATTAGTTTGGTCAGGCTCGCAATTACAGCTCTGACGTCAGAACTTGCTTTCTCTCACGTCACTTGCAAAGTGGCATAATTTGGGACACATTGCCAGAATTAACATTATTTATATACAGTACGTTAAAATAATGGTTTCACTTAAACAAATTTTTTCCTCCACTAAACTGCTGGTTATTAAGCAACTACTACTATGTTGATTAATTATTCTACATGGTGACCCAAAAGTCTGGACAAATATGTACAGTAATAAATTGTTAACCAACAATATTATATTATGCAGACCTTTGGGGGTCACCATGTACATAATATTAGCAGCTTACTGTTAGTCTGAAGCAGACATTGGCAAATTGTTTATCGGGTGTGCTGTGTAGGATTGCACAGTCTCTGATCATTACAATTGATTGGCAAAATATCGGTGACGTGTTACTGTAAAAACCTGTCTGAACCAGTGGCAGCCAACGCTGGAAGCCAGTAAAATAAAACTGGAGATAAAGTCGCCCTTGGAGGGAGGCAAAATAATTTACGTAAATTGCGAGCTACCATCTGCTACAGTTTTTGATTCGCAATTTTTTCCCCCTCGCAGTGACAGATCATGCGAACCTAAATATTCGGGCGGGAGATGGCCTCCAATTTAGTCATGCCCTACATCTCTCTTTTCGGCTCAATAATGCAGAAATTCATTATATGTTAACGCGATATATCGGATTTGTCTTTGTTATCTATCAGAGCCTTTTGCGAATTTAATGCAAAAAAGCTTTGCCGAGACATGAACGAAAATGGCATGAAAAGTCAATATGTACGAAAAGTTGGAGCTCCATTTATTCCATGTTTGCCCCCAAGAAACTGTGGCAAATTGCAATAACCTGCACATAATTTAACTCCAGATTAATCATCAGCTGGCAGCGTTTTTAATCCCCGGTCGAAGCGAAGAAAAATGTTTCATATAGAGTTTTCATCAATTTGGTTGGATTAATTTTCAACCCCAACGGGTTTTAGATCGGCCAAATTAATTAGTTAGGCCAAACGGACCGTGACATGAATGCTCTCAAAAAAAATAATCGGCGATTCTATTTCTCATGGGATTCACCTTTTTTTTCCACCATCGAGCTCTATTTTCGGATAAACTCAGAATGATTTCCGATATCGCCCCTGCTTTTTAGCGGGATTAAATTTTACTTTCGACCTAAAATGGCGGCTTCTCACATTTCGCATTACCTAAGAACATACTGTACCCTTTTCAGGGGGGGAAAAAAGTATCTCGTTAGCACCGGAAAATAAAGAGTGGCACGTAATGTTATACCCCGTAATGCACACCTGCACTTCATACTTTGCAAATTTTTTTTTGCACGACTCTATTTAGAGAGGTGGAAAATTAATATTGCAGGAGCGCGCGCACACGCACAAAAAAAAACTATATTTCAACCCTTTAATTTGACCTGTCGCGTCACTTTGCACGTCAATAGTTAATTATTTGAACGAGGCAAATACCTAGTTGCGTGTGTTTGGATTTTTTCCTTTACACGCACGTAGCTTCCAAATATTCAAGCCCTTGACTGTAAAGAGGTCAAATTTAAGCACCATAAAACGTGTGCAGATTTATATTAAGGAAGGTTACGTCAAAAGCCCCCCTTTTCATGTGTCGTGTTGCTAATGTTCCAATTTCATGCTTCAACACGCCTTCCCAAAGCAAGGGATTTCCCCATTCTTCACCTTTCAATCGGATTAAAAAACTTTCTTTCCCTGTCCCGTGCATCAGCTGATTTATTGATAATAATCATGAAGATTTCTAATCTCACGGCTTTACAGATATGAAAAATTGCGATGGTATGAAATATGAAGGTCTTTTAACCCGGATCAGAGAAATGGAAGGGGTTAAAAAATATATATTTCTACTGACGTCATCCGACAGAAAAACAACCTCGTAACCTATTAACACTATGCCAAGAGCAGTTATATATAGTTCTATCGAATGGGAATGAGCCAGATATGCCAACATTCAATTAGCAACATATCGCAAATTACCAAAAAAAAAAATGCTATTACCTATTTACTACGTCGTACGTTTTCAAGAGTGTAACTTTTTGATTGAGATTAATCAGAATCAAGATAATCTGGCTTCATCCAAGCATGACCCAATTGCATGTTTACAAGTCTATAGGACTTGCCCTCGAGGCAAAATCACAGACTCGCAATCTGACAGCATGATTGCTATAGCAGGGAAATTGCGGAAAAAAATTTCACACCCTAAAAGGCCCCCACCGAGATGAGTGCGAAAAGGACATTTTGATCAAAAAGCGTGATAAACAAGTTTGCAAACATATTTTTTTTCTCTGCCATTCATAGTTGGCAATGGTGTATCATAAGATGTGCCAACTATTACGAGCAATGTCAGCTCCAACTATAGCACAGCAAAAGGCCTTGATGACGAAAAACTTTCTCTTCTGCTATCGAAAATCGTTAGTTAGTTTTTTTTATTTTTTCGCCTTCGTGTAACAGCATGCCATAAAACTTGAATCGGCCAACAATCATAATTGGCATATGACTCACTGCTAAAAACTATTTTCTTGTGCTACAACATGCTCCACTCAGATCCATTGTGTTAGAGCCATTAACTCACAACAGGCATCATTGTGCGAATATGCAAGAAGAAAAAAAATACATGCGCCATTTGGTGCAGAATATTTGCAGAGGAACAAAAATAGGTTGGCACACACTGCTCTAAATGTGCAAAAGTGACACTTGCCAAATCCTTTAACTCTTGACAGGTAAGGATAAGGTCATGACGGGATAATTTTTGCACATGTAATTTATTCACGAATTTTGGTAAAAATTGGTTTTCAGCTCTGAACACCTGGTGCAGCCCAATATTTTCTGAACAGAACCGTAGGCGCCGATACTTGAGAGTCAGTAAAGTGTTTTCCGATCCTTCAAAAGTGGCCATAAACTCTCCCCGAGATGGTAGGATGATAACTACGAACTAAAATAAAGCGCTTTTCCTTGTCCCATCACTTTCCTAGCCTTGAAAAGGTCACAGGCAAACACTCAAACGGTAACTTCCCCTGTTACTAAGCAGGTGACTACTCACCACAGGAGGTATTAACATTATAAATTTATGAAGCATTATGTGTCAAAAAAGTAGAGGTGAGTGGCCTCTCAGAAGGTTCTTGGGTGAAAGTAGATGCTTTTTAAATATTTAGGCAGGTCACCTTCATGATTGCGTGACTCATGAAGATCGATTAGTACATTTGACATACTGTGGAATACAGTATGATCAGCCTACATTATTCCCTTACTGAGAAAAGGCAATGGCCTAACATGGTCTCAATGTAATAATCATGAGAGCGTGCTGAACAACATGTTATGGTAATTCTGTTACAAGGATCCAGAGGTCGGTACATGGCATGAGCAGGTGAGCAATCCCTGAGTCATGCTACAGATAGAACACCTGCGAAATAATATTGGAAGATAATACGCATGAAGAATCATCTATTGACCCAACATGTCATTTAAAGGACGAGTAATCGTCCTTGGATGCTGACGTCAAAAACGGCAACAATAACTTCTAGTGTAACCGCTAGTGTCTCATATTACACCAGAGAGTTTCGTAATCAAGTTCTTGAGTTGCAGGGCCATTGGGGAATTAGCTTATGCTGAAGTGTCATTTTGGTCTCAGAAGACTCGTTACTGAAGTAATTATCATCAATCAAAAGGTGGCGATGTATCATCTTCTATTGTGTAGTAGCCTGTTGTTGTCTCGAAAATGGCCTGCTACAGGATTCAATTAAAATTTCAAATGAAAAAGTCAAGGCTGTATGGAGGGATGCGTACCAGGCAGGATAATTCAAACTTTTTGATTCATGCTACGTTAACTATATTAAACCACATAAAATGAATCAGCTGGTTCCCATAAACTCACTCTAAAACAGTCGAAATAATTATAAAACACTTATTATTTTCAATGCACAAATCAAAATGTATGTCGGACACATAATTGTTACCAAGGATTAGCCAGAAACACAATGACAGCGCTGAATAAACTGCAATCAGTCCTTTCTGTCAATATTGTAATTGCATTGCCTTTACTTTTCTAATGAGCTGTACCATTAGAAAAAGGAAGTCTCTTAATGAATGTACAGAATAAAACACACCGCAGTTAAACAGACCTACACCCAAATTCACATGCTGATGAGGCAGGGCAAATTAAACTCAACTAATGAGGCACTGCAGACACCGAACAAACACAAGGGTGGAACGTCTGTACCTTTCGAGTTGACCAAATTAAGACTGAATACCTCTCATGACGGTGAATACACACGTCTGACCAATCTCCTCTTTGTAGTCAACCTTGCTGAATTGCATCATCGTTAAGACTATAACATCAAAGTTGCAGTTAATCTGGTGAATACCTACTTCATTAGGCCTGTTATGATATGCCGGCATCTCTTTGCAGGCAATCAAAATGCCATTCCA
Source organism: Catajapyx aquilonaris (assembly GCA_000934665.2). Taxonomy (NCBI): domain Eukaryota; kingdom Metazoa; phylum Arthropoda; class Diplura; order Dicellurata; family Japygidae; genus Catajapyx; species Catajapyx aquilonaris. The sequence goes on along the minus strand of KZ538073.1, from coordinate 48,888 downwards.
AAGATAATTGGTCAAAATACGACTGATAAAGTTCTGGATAATATGTATGATATTATCAGGTTCTCAAGGCATATCGTAACTCTCTTACGCATTACAGCCTATGACCCTATGTAATACACTGAGCAAATGACATCAGAAAACATCTCCTTTGATATTTCAGCAACAGTAATCAATAAACAGGATCAATCAAGCCTACTTTTCACTACACTACCTCCTCACTTCTCCTTCACATGGTGTTAGGCAACATAATTATCACTATGTGCCATCTCCCTTAGCACAACAGTCAGCAAATACTTAGATCGTCTGCAACATATCGTCAACTTCCCCTGAACCAGTTACAATCGGATCAACCTGAACCGAAAATGATAATTTATCAGTGTGACGTTGCCCCCAACTCCAACGTATGATCAAAGCTTGCTTCCGAGCCACAAGCAACAGAGCATCCACAAAAAAAGGCTTCTGAATATGACAATCTCTTTTATTAGCCACTTGAAATAAATCATATAATGGCACTGTATCTTCAAAAAAATAATGAAATATCGCTCCACTAGGTACACAACTTTTTAGATATTATACAGACCCTGTTGCAACCAAGTGTCCCTTTGTAAATGCTCTTGAAACTCTGAATCATGATCAGGGCCAGATTTTTGCACCCGCAGCAATCCTGTAGGGAAGATAAGATGACGAGGGGGGGAAGGCAATGGCAGCCAAACATTTACACGACAAAGGAAGAGAGCACATCCTCAAACTTGGAGAAATGTGACCTTGATGACTTCACGGGGCAGCCTCACCCAATAAAATATAATTGAAAATGTAAACACGTATAATGCTAGACTCTCCAGCTGGTTGCGCAGATCTTGCGATTGATCTCGGCAAGGACGACCGAGCACTGGAACACCTTCTCAGGCGGCAGGTTCGCCATGATGTCTTCCTCTTCTTCCTTCTTCTCTCTCTGAGGTTTTCGCTTCCTTCGCTTCTTGCCCTTCCCTTCTTCGTCGTCGTCTCCCTTCACATCTTCCTCGGTGCCTCCCATGCTGCTACTCCCACCGCTTCTGAGCTTCTGCTGCCTCAGGAGCTTCGTCTGCTTCAATTGCTGGAATCAAACACAGAGTGTCAAACGCCAATAAATTTCCATGGGAATACAATGGCACCAAACACTGCATATTGGTGAAAATTTTGAACATTTTACTCCAACTCACCTTCAATTTTAGTGTGGAATCACACAATGCCATTGGAAAGTTCACTGAGTTCGAAACGGTGCATTTAGCTCCTTGCTACACTTGAAGGTGGGCCACCAGGGGTGGGTGAAAAGGCACCCACGACATGTAAGGCTTTTTTTGTTAATAATTGTGAAGCCAATTAGCAGAGAAGCGATTGATTAGACACCATTGCTTTTTAGGTGAGTGCCACATACAAACTAATAGTCTGCACCTTGTGCTTTGAAGCTTTCCGAGGGGAAACTCCCTTTGGAAGCAGACACAAGTTGAAATTGCAAGACATTTTGTAGTAATCAGCCTTTCATGACCAAGAAAGGTACAACTCGCTAGTGGAGTATTCCTCTAAAAATACAACCGCAATCAATATTGTCAAAATATTTTCCACTGCTGCCTCTCATGCACAAGGCGTGCTAGGGGGCTGACCTGACAAGTGAGTTTCATGAGAGCTATAATTTTTCAATGAGATATGACGAAAGAGCATAAATTCTAATCTGAACTGGAATGTACAGAAAAAAACGATGCCAGGATTCCATCTAATAAGTACTTCATCTCAGTTACATCAGTATGCAGGTCACTCATGGCACTCAAAAAACAGCAGTTATAAAAACACACTCAAGTACTTCTCAGCACCAAGCATCCTACTTGTATGTCTCATATATGATCAATAAATTACTCCAACAAAAAAAAAAAACATTCAAGGCCACATGTTCATTAAAAATTTATATACACAGCACTTTTATCATATGCATCAGTGACCATCTGGTTCTTATACCTGCCACCACATCTGCGCCTGTCATTGTTGTCGATAGTTGTGTCATATTTTGTGGCTCATTTTCAATGCATACATATCGACTCCACTCTATTTTTCACTTGTACATGGTACATGCAGGCCTATGATTGGCTCTGGGGATGTACTAGCTAAAAGGTCCTTCCAGTTTAACATCACAGAAAACTTGACCAGCCTCCTCTGACCCCACCCCCATAAAATTGCTAATCACTGATGGTCATGGTCACACACCAGAGGACAAAGTGGGCTACAAGATTGGACAGTGGCCATCAAATAGACAAGCCCACATAGCTGGAGGCATTTTGAATTGAGTTCTACTGTACAAGTCAGCGAAGTGTTGAGCCTGCCTGTAATTATGTGCATCCATGATTCGCTTAATTTTGGCTGTCAAACGGTATGAGACTTCCTGAATGACGTACAGTACCATTATGTAACATAATTTGACATGCTAACTTTGTGATTCAAATTTGATTTTTTACAGGAGCATGCTATCCTGCTGAAGGCTGAACTAATGGCAAACTTGCTGTACGACAATGTATCCAGTGAAATAAAATTGTTCCCTTTCTTGACATTCTGTCAATTGCTGAATGCTTAAAATCAAATCATACGTTTTACACTGATGCTACCGTACTTAATCCCATTGTGTACCTGCCACATTAAATGGCTAATCAATGTCCAAAAATGTAATGAGCTTTTCTACAATGAATTGGTTTCAGAAAAAATTGGCAGTGGTAGTTAGACTTCATGTAATCTCAAAAATGCTACAATGCGAAAGATGCAGTGTTTCTGAATCTTCCTAGTCATACTGTCAGTAGATAGAGCAAATGAGTGCAAACAAATGGCAACCACTTGTTAGCAGAAAAGACAGCAAAGTAAAAATTTTATCAACTTGTATACCTATTCACCATTTCAACACACATTTCATAACCAGTCAGATCCAGACTTGATCCAATAATATTATCATAGCCTTTTGTTTGCACACCAAACATCGCAATTCCCTTGGCAAAGCACCTTTTTCATCTGGTTGTCATACTCCAGAGGATCATAATAGTCCGGCTTTTCTCGCTTGACTCTCTCAGTACGCCGTCTCTTTACTTCCCCTGAATCTTCTTTGGCAAGGCGGTGGAGTTTTACTGCTCTTCTAGCTGCGAAGAATGTGTGACCACAAGGACAGGCTTTGCAGGCAACTGGCACCTGGGAAAGCAAAGGCACTCAAAATAAAGCACAAGCACACAAACATACCAATTCTGTTTATTACACCTCATAAAATAAGTCACACCTACGGCAAGAACTACTATCCTTTTCCTCTCCTTGCCATAACCTACAGCAAGGCTTGACAGGTAATAACTGATGTTCAGCAGATGATTCAAAGAATCAAATATAGGTTGGTAAAAATTAAAAAGCAAAAAATGCCAGTCTTTTAACTAATCAATGGTACAAGTGAGGCGATGACATCTCATGACATCTAATGAAGGTGTTATTGGTAAACAGGATGCAACACTTGTCATTGGATTACAGTCTATTATTATTGATGAGAACATTAATATTGCCTTCAATGGATATTAAATGTATGGAGACTGGCCAAAGCCACTTTTAACGCAACGTCAAATCATAAAAAGAACGTCACTAAGGACATTGCTTGCAGGTGTGTTATTAATTGTGACGCTCACACCTTCCTCGAAGTGAATTTAAAATAACTGTAACTCTCCTTTGAAAACCTCTTCTGCCAGTTCCATCCACCTCAGGAAAATGTACTCAAATTGACTACAGGTTAATTCAAAATGTGCCATACAAATGAAAGCATCACTTTGGCAACAATTACTCTCATTACAACCACAAACAAATGTCTGTGGAATTAGACATGGCTGCAGTAGGCACAGGATGTGTGTAAAAATTATCAAGGTGGTGTTGAAGTTCAATGATACTCTGCGATAAAATCTCATGACCACATTATGCCAAGTGCACACTTTCTCAGAACGAAATGTCATATGCACATCCTTGAAGTAGCGTGAGATTCTGAATCATATTTTCGCAGGAGGGGCAAGGATGCCCAAAATAAAACACCCTATATTTTTTTATCAAATTGAAAATGGAGCCCCAGCCTAATAGACATTCATCGACTCTAGGGATCAATATGTCAATAGTTACAAGCTCGGGAAAAATTCCAAAAACTGCTATACACATAGTAAAAGTGATTCTACGAAAAGTTGTCAATTTGCAATTTTATGTTGCTCGCAATAATGGTAGATGGTCAATTAACCTGTTAATATATCTTATGTCATTTTTAATGGCAAATGTAGATGTTTCGAATGACATTATCCATTATACAAACATTTTAATGATGGCCTACCAGTATCTACACACACTGGTTTCACGAGTTTCCTCAAAATGGAATATTACAATATTGGCAATCATCGGTTTCATTAAATGTCAGGGTGTACACACAGTGTTCAAGAGCAAATCATGTGTTGAAAATTTTGGACCAAAAAAAAAAAAAACCTGATGCCTTTGGCAGCCTACTATTCTCAGATAACAACCTCACTAAACACGGCTTTTTAAAAAGAAATGTTTTCTCATCAAACCTTACGTAATTCCAATTATGCTCTATCTCTTTTAACAATCATTTGCAGGAAGATAATACAAGCATGCATTATTGAGAATCCAGAGTCAAAGCACACAATTTGAAAACTTTTATGCATGAAACACAAAGAGAAGAGGGAGGGAGGGGGGGAACAAACCTGCAGCTCAATCAATACTTTGTGCAACAAAATTGAACTGGTCTAAGTTTAGCAGCCCTCAAGCCCTCTCGTCCCCATCTCCACTCCCTTCAGGGCACAACTTATGAAAATTTCTATCACAGATCATCATACCCTTTCCTAACTATCACTGATGGATTAGCAACAACATACAGTCTTAATAAAGCAATTAGAAAAATACTGCTAGGCTGAAATACAATACACTGTACTCGTGATTATCCATGCCCAGATCATCAGAAAACAAAAATAATCCGAAAATGATACTAGACACCATATATACATACACAGGTTTTTAATGAACTAATTTACATGCTGCATGCTGTGTTAAATAATGTTCAAAGAAAATAATAAATTTACCATAGATTTATAATGTCTTCTGGAAAAAGTATGTAATATTTCTTTGTTTGACCCATTGACATTCGTTCAGACTAGCATTTCAATTCTTCTTTTACACTGCATGGAGAGGGAATCCGCACCCAGATCAGTAGTAGTAGTAATAATAATAATAATAATAATAATAATAATAATAATAATAATAATAATAATAATAATAATAATGGATACTCCGTGACCCTGCCGTGACGGGGTATCCATTATTAGATCAGGAGTACAGTGTATATTGCCCTGTATTCTGCATGTATTTACAGTAAGTCCCCAGTCTAAGAATGGGGTTATGTAACTGAAAATGTCCATAAGTTGGATTCGTACGTAACTCGGATCCCTGAGGATGAGCGCATATGTACAGCATAAAGATGCTGCTCCAACGAACTCCTTAAATCATGTGCGTTGTTTACATGTTAAGAAGAACGTAGTTTCCCAATTAGTTATTAACTATGCTGTATTTACGTTGAACATGGTATCGGTCAATGTGCAAAGTGATTGAAAGTGGAGGAATAAGTATTATAAATGATCCTTGGCAGTCTGTTCGTAAGTACGGATCGCCGTTAAGTCGGGTCGTTTGTAAAGTGCATTAATTATTATGCATGGTCTGCACATGCACCTTAAGCAACGTTGTTATTATTATTATTATGATATCTTCTGCATGACCTGACTAGTCACCTGAGGATTAATTGTACTTGTTGTACGTAGGTGTAATCCAACACCAGGGGCACATCCCGACCTTGACCCAACATGCAACACAACAAAGGCTGTTCCTTTTAATTAAATTACCTGCTGCTTGCACTGCGGGCAACCCTTGGTGATCATCTTGTTCTTGGCCATACTGTGGGAGGGCAGCCTCCTCCTCCTCCTCCCCCTCCTCCTCTCTCCAGCTGCAGTCTTCCACAGGCCAATATTTGGGGGGACAAGGGGGCCTTCTCGATCTGGGTCAAGAGGATGAGGAAGGTGGAGCCCTTCCTCCCACCTGTGCACCAGGCTCTCTTCTATTATAATCAGAGCTGCTGTAATGATGATTATATATACACCACTAATCAAGGCCACCACCACCAGGCTCAGCCGCGCATGGGCATGTATCCAGGGGAGAGCTAGTGCACAGAACTGCGATCCCCCTCCCTGCAGCTAGCTGAAATAGGCGTCCTCTTTTGCTCCCTCAGGAAAAATAATCAGGAAGAAAAATAATATTGGGAACGAAAAACATGGAAAGTTCGACATGAACCCGGGAGATGGCAGCAGCTTCCGTCAATAACACCCAGCCAGTGTTTACATGCGATTGGTGATTATTAGTGCGCATGCGTTGCGGAACAACCTGTGCGTTGATTGGCTTCAAGCACATGCAGCCGGGATGTGTAATCAAAGCGCGCCATTTTCGGATTCGAATTAATTTTAAGTTGGCAATTTTTTTTAAAACTAGTTACTTTAAAATTAAATGGCATTAAAAGGTTGTTTTTATCAGGTCAATCAATTTATCATGATGTAGATTAAATGGGGCTCATCGCATGCAAATCCTAGTCGACAAAGAATTATAATGCAAAATTTCAGTTTCGCAGAAATATTTTTTGTTAGTGTTAAGTCATTTTCACTTTACATTCTGTAATTATTGTAATTGACAAAATTAAGGAATAGTAGTCTGGAAATACAGGTTTTGAAAGGGCATGAAGGACACTCAGGGGCTGTAAGAAAATTGACAAATTGATGTTAACCCTGGAACCGTGCCGTGGGGTCTTTCTGTCGCAACTTGTTGCCATGATACCTGGACAAACAAATAAACAAACCATTGTCAATTACATTACCAGGGAAACAGGTCATGTGAAGAACAGGTTATGCTGCTAGTATAAAGTGTGTTTTTAGTACTGTTATAAATAGTGTTTAATAACTGATTGGAAGTACACTACGAACATGTAATTAGCACCACAGAACTTTCTATTCACATGACAAATTCAGGACTGTGCCATGGCAGTTACATGCCCGTTAATTATGTCTAGAAATGACATAGCATAGCCGAGTAGAACCAATTTATTGCGGGTATGACTGTACAACGTGCATGTTCACAAATGATGCCAACGATGCCAAACTACGACACTTTTGAGCCTCCCCCTTTTTATTTAGGACTCTGGCTCAAAAGTGTAATGCACCTTTCCGTCATCGGGGTACTGCTTGGGAAGCTGAAACAGACATCACATCATTACAATCAAATTGTGGAAATAAAAGAGCCAGGACCACTCACCACAGGCCGGAACATCTTGTAATTCTCCAAGAAATAGTAGACCAGAAAGGATCCTCCGACCACACCGATGAACGCCATGTACTGTACTCCGATGCTATATCGCGGCTTTGCATTTATATCGTACCTGTCTTCGCCATACATATCCGATTGGACATGCAGCTGCACAAACAAAAAAAAAGCAAACGTGTGTACATACATGTTATTAAATTACGTCAATCAGGGACCTTACCGGTTCCCCAAAGTTCCTTCTCAACTCGGGATGATCCCAGTTGTAAAAAGGGTCTCGTGAATCAGCCGAAACAGGTGGGAGGTTCGGGTAGTCTCCATACCCAAGCCCGTCATCAGGGTGGGTCTTGTAGTCTTCTGGTCGAAGGTTGTACTTACGAGCTGCTGCTTCATGCTCCTCTGGAGTCTGGGGGACTGGACCAGGCTTCCAGTCCCTGTTCCAATCTTTAGGAAATTTAGGCAAAATTTACATCCCTAAAAGAAAGTCTTATCGCACGGCTCTCTCTGTCTGATACCTGTCCACAGACAGACAGACAGAGCCGTGCGATAATAGTTTTTTTTTCTTTCGAAAAAATCTTGGCTTCGGTGCAGTTTAGCGCCGCAAAAATCTTGCAGGTTTCAGTATATTTTCTGAATCTACTCGATGAGCTGAGTTGAATGACACTATTCCGAGAGTGCGGAAATGCTTGCTTCAAGAGTAATTGAATTTTGCAATTGCACGTAATAACAATGAATTAAATGAAAGTAAACAAGTGTTCCTTTGTTGAGACTGTTCACTTCCATTGTTGAGTGAAGTGATTCTCCGTGGAAACGCGAGAGTTGGCATACAACGTGACAACGTGCTGTGAGGGATGCTGAATGATGTAAATAAACGGTTGTTTTTGGTTCGTTGATATACGTAGAACGAGAGTGTAGAAGTTTAATTAATTTAACATCATTCAGGAGCATTCATGGCCGAGGATATCGTTGTGTATCTGGAATTGGGCAAGCCAGGGGTTAACCACTCGACTGTCAAGTGTACACTGGAGTACCAAATTTAACGAGTACCAAGGAGTATCTGTGAGTACCACTGCAGGTGTACACCGGAGTACCGAAGTGGTTAACCCTTTGGGGAAAGCCTTCCTAGAAGGTGGAAGGATGGTGTCTCCAGCTGGGCTACTGATGCTCGAGGCCTCTTGTGCGCCAACAAGTGTTGCCGTAAGTGCATCCTACGCTTTTTTTTTAACAAATTTACGCAAGGCATGCCCCACGCTGATTGTGTTGGTGTTATCTGCTAGCGTTGGAGTGACCGAACCAGTACTGACCGTCTTGTGGCCCTGCCAGGCACGGTACGTCGCCCGTGCGTGATAATTTTAGTTAATGCGGAGCTAGGCACTTATTGTGAGTTTTGTATCCGCAACATTTACTGTCCGTTTTGTGGCGCCGCAGGCCAACGAATGTTATTGTGGCTTTGCCACACCCACATCTACTCCGCCACAAGGCGGACAGTAATGCTGCGAACACACAACCTCCAAATTACGTTTAAAATTACCATGGAGATTCATTCACTCAACAATGGGAGTAAACTGTTTCAGAGCTGCCAACCCTCCCGCATTGGGCAGGGGACTTCTGCATTTACGTGTTCTCCCCCGCTCCCCCTGCGCCGTAGAGATTATCGTTAAATTATTATATGAATGCTGCTGAGGAACAGTACAGCCCCATGACACTTCTCGAATACGGTAGTGTAATAACTGTGTCCCATCGTTCGCTAAGACCCCATCTTGTTCAAGGTGCAACTCGTGTGGTAGGTAGCGGGTAGTCTGCAGCGACTGGCTGGATCTTTCTTCCAGAGACTTGATTACCACTTGAGTGCACCTTGGAAAAGATGGCGGATAGCGAACGATGTAGCGCCACCAGCGCCAATATCAGGGCCTGGCCGAGACACAGGAATGAGTAGGGTGGGCAGCTCTGCCGTTTCAACAATGGAAACAAGTGTTTATTTTGATTTATATTCATTGTTATTACATGCAATTTCAAAATTCAATTACTCTTGAACCAAACATTTCCGCACGATAGGAATAGTGTCATTTGACTCAGCTCATCGAGTAGATTCAGGAAATATATAGAAAACTGCAAAGAATCTTTGCTTTGCTTAAACTGCACCCTTACCAAAATCTTAAATATTATACTGTCCATGTCTACACATTTCGGTTTGATTTTGACGGGGGTGCCCTTGACGGGTATTGCTTACGGTGTCGGACGAACACAGGGGCCAGGTGCGGCTTGGAAGCTGCGATTTTCGCAGCGTTTCTGATCGAAAACAAGCATCTGAGAGCAGCCATCTTGGCTCGGTCGATTTTCGAACACCCACGGATCTTTCTTATTTAAAAAAAAAACCAATGCCAATGATGAGACATACCGGCCGACAGGTGGCGCCTTATGTTCTAAACAACATTAAAATTGACATTACCTCTGGTCGCTATAATTGTAATTAAAATTTACTTCCATGCCGATGTTTAAATTTTTTTAAAATATGGCCGAATAGTGCCGGCCATCTGGTGGCTGAAATTGAAAGGTGCTAATTTACATCATCATTGTTCGTTAACAGCAGGGCACACAATAGCTATATTAGCTATAGCTCTTCGTATTGTGTCAATTACTTAGGTGCGCTTAGGTGACGTTGCATGTACTGTACGGTATGGTTTTAAACGTAATTTCCATGTTATTGCTGTTGTTAGATCTTTTTTTGCACCATAAATGTTGATTTAATGTATCTACTGTGTGTTAAAGTGGTGGTAGCTAATATAACAGTTTTCGCCCTGATATTTTTTGTGCATAAATTTACATGTGCCAGTCCGTACTAGCTCCAGCCAATAACCGTGCATGTTCGCAACCCTCTCGTCCAATGGCGAATCAGAACGTAATTTCTAACTTGCACATGAAAACCTGGACTTTCCCCTACTGAAAATTCAATGACCTCCTCATGAACCTTTAGAACTGGCCAAATTTTCTGCATCCATTTGAACCCCTGGGCAAACCCCTGATTAAAATCAGCATGCAGCGTAATTAAACTGTGTTGACACCACAGTGTGACGAGGAAGGATAGGGGGAGCTGGCTGGCTGGCTACGAGGGTGGGGGAGAGAGAAGAGAAGGAATCAGCTGGCCTTCCTATTCCACACCCGCCCACCCACCACCTTTGTGCGTTCTAGAACACTACTTCTTATAGAACTCTACTATAGAGGGTTTTCCCCTCCCTCTCCTTATAATAGACGAATGGTGCGGCCAACAGTACAGTTGTAGTGATATATTTATCAAAAAATAAGAAAAAGGTAACAAGTTCCTATTTTTTTGGAAGCACACTGTGTTTGTTGTTTTGCAATGGTTAATTCCGTACAGTGTTGTGCAAGTGAGCTGTTGGGGGGTGCCAAGTTCTTTTGTTCTTTTCGCCTGTTCGAGGGAGATCAGTTTTTTGAGGGAGGTTGGTGAACCGTGGTGGTGTAGTACATGGTGAGGGTTCTAAGAACACCGGAACCTTGACCGGAACAGACGGCTGTTGGTTGAAAACTGGGTAACAATCTGCACTAATGGCGGTACATCGTAACAGTGAAGAACTTTGGAATACGTATAGCGGTGTGCAGCGGTGTAAGATAGCGTTAATGCACTTGCGCTTAGTTGTGTTCTAACTGTATGTGTGCATATGTTCTAACAGTACTTGTGCTTAGTTATGTTCTAACAGTGCGATTTAGTTACGTTCTAACGGTGCATTTAGTTACGTTCTAAAGGTGCATTTCGTTACGTTCTAAAGGTGCATTTCGTTACGTTCTAACCGTGCATTTGGTTACGTTCTAAAGGTGTATTTGGTTACGTTCTAAAGGTGTATGTTTATGCTAATCGTACTTATGCTTTATTACCTTCTACAGTACATATGCGTAGTTTGTTCTAACAGTACCGGTACTTGCCCTTAGTTCATTTCTAATAGTGGCGTTTAGTTACATTCTAACAGTAAGTGCATTTAGTTGTGATTTAACAGTAACTTACATGCACTTACATTATTACCTGTTCTGACAGTACTTGCACTTGGTTATGGTCTGACAGTACGTGTACTTGGTTATGTTCTTGCAGTATTTGCACCGACTTGTCAGTTATGTTCTAGCAGTATGTGGGCTTACGTTCTAAGAGTATGTGCATATGACAACATCTGTACGTCCAGGGAGATGCATTTGCAATGAGTGCAATATAGCCAAGGTAAAACATATGCCGTCGCAGGTAATCCAGTAGCGTTGAACTGAAAATGCGCGATAATTCGTTTGCTGTCTGTAAGTCGGTACTTGAGCTACCGTGTACTTTAAGAAAATGCGGCTTGCAGGATATCCGGGTTCAAGGGTAGAGCCTTGCGACATATTTATTCACTAACAGACCTTCACCAGACATGTACTCGTGCACAGTTGATTTTTTTTGGGGGGGGGATGACTTATATGCCTAAGATTAGGCCAACCCTGGGTTTTGTTAAGGTTGTTGACTTGTTGCTTACCTTCTTGGAATCATGTCAACAGAGCAACCAGATTGGTGTCGAGGTCAAGACACGGATAATTTACTTCAGGAGTAATGGGAGGGAATGTAATGCATTTGTAATGGGTTTGCGTGTTGTTGTCACTTGTCATTTGAGCTTTGAACTTAAAGTCTTAGGCCACATTTACATATGAGCGATTTGAGCAGCGATGTGGCCAACCTTTCGTCCAAAACAATTGCTTTCATTGTTCAGCAATGCTCATCGCTCACTAAATAGCTTATATGTAAACGTGGCCTTAAATTGAAATAGCAACCGTTAATAAAGTGTGAATGAAATTTTTAAAATAAGTGTTAACTGTACTGCGCACTACAAACAAGTGGAGATTAAATGGTGGACGAAAAAGCATTGCAGTGGTAAATGAAGCTTGCAACTAGTTCATTGCTCAAAACATTACAACATTGCACATGTTGCAAGAGCAGTTAGTTTTAGACACATGCAAGACTGTTGAAAAAAAAAATGAATGGATGGATGAGTGGGCACCTTCCATCGTGTAATTGAAAGTAAGACACCTTTTTCTGTGAAACTTTCCCGTGATGCGTTTATGAGGGATTCCAAGGATTTTTGTGGGTGTTTGCCAGAAAACAACCTTGGGAGGGGTGGAAGTTTTGTAAATAGAAAAAATGTTACGCAATAAGTCCACTCCGCACATGAAAAGCTATTCTCATGAGCCGCTGTGCGAAATGTGAGGCATGAAACGTCTAACCGCTCCCTGGTTGTGAAACCAAGAGGAAATTGATAATTTTCTGGCTTCATGTAACACGAATTGTAGTGTTCATACCCGATGTTTTTATTTTCGCTTGAAATCGGTTACGTGGGGCCATCAATTTTTTGTGAGTCATTTCCTCTCTGTCACAAAAACAGCTGTGTTGTTAGCAGCATTTGTTAGGATGTGGCATTATGCACACATAAACAATTAGCCACTGACAGACTGTACGTCATAGTTTACGTAAGGAAACTACGACAGGTCGTTATTTGCAAGAAAAGCGTAAATATGACAAATGTGCGTCTGTTTTAAGTGTACAAAGTGTAAAGCGAAAAATTACTTTTAAATTAATTTATTGTGCAAAAAGTGTAATGCGAAGAGCTGCTTTCAAATGAATTGTACAGCATAATGTGACAAATTACTTTTTTAAATTAATTGCAATGCAAATTCAGAAACTTGTTCATAGCATGGAAAATTGTGTATATGCCGGATATTGCTGCTTATTAACATGTTTGTTTTCCTTACAGATTTTCTTCTGCGCATATTAGTCGAATCATGGCTGAAGTTGACAGCGACAGCAGTAGCCCCTTGGGCGAAATGAGTATAGAGCCGATCCCAGGTAGTGTGAGCACCAGTGGCGGACACACAGACATTGTGCCAGTGTGGATGGAAAAACTGGCCAAGGGCACGCTGTCCTGTGCCCACTTTAAGGAGTACTGGAGGCAGCATGTGCCCCGCATATATTGCCCGGAGCCCAACTGCAATTGCCTCCATCTTACATACGATGAGGAGAAGGCCCAGCGCATTATGTATGACCCGTTGGAGCGGTTCATCTGCAATGGCGATCCGCAGGAAGTGTTTCGTAGCCTGAGCCAGATGAGCGACCCGCCTGCCCTGTGTGGTCGTGTATTCAAAATGGGAGAGCCGACATACAGCTGCAGGGATTGCGGAATGGATCCGACGTGTGTGTTGTGCGTGGATTGCTTCAAGAACTCGCCGCACAGGCAGCATCGGTACAAGATGAGCACATCGCAAGTAAGTGCTTGCCATGCTGGCATGATGAATCGACATTATATATTTTCCCTGCATTTTAGGGTGGTGGGTACTGCGACTGTGGGGATTCCGAGGCCTGGCGAGTGGATCACTGTTGCAGCCGCCATTTAGCAGGCCCTACGGGTGAAGAGCAGGCAAAGACGCTTCCGCCCGACGTGGCTGAAAGGTCCAGAGCAGTTTTTTCTAACGTTCTGAAGTATGCGTACCATCTTCTGACTACTGAACTGACAATGTCACTGCCGTCGGACTTGCAACTGAAGGACTCGGATAAGGGTTCGTTAGATTTGGATGACATGAATGATACGTACTGCACCGTTCTGTACAATGATGAGAGCCACACGTTTGAACTGGTGATCAACACGCTGTGCCGGGCGATTGAGTGTACGCAGAAGGATGCAATCGACTTTGCCACCATGATTGACCGTGAAGGCCGCAGTCTCGTACGGTGCTCCACCTATCAAAACTGCAGTCAGGTGAAGAGCATAATCGAACGGCAAACATCTCGACACGGCTCCAAGCCTCTGAAGGTCCTTGTGATCCACAGCCACGTGTTGGCCCATCAGACGTTTGCTCTCAGGCTTCTAGCTTGGCTTCAGAAGATCCTAGCCCACTCTGAAGGATTCAGGGTTCTCTTCTCGGAAATAATGCTTCAGGCTGAGGCGCAGGACATGTCCATCCTTGAAGGCATACTTATGTGCGACACGCAGCTCTGGAAGATGGTGCGGAACCACTGGCACCACCTGTTCATTACTGGTATGCTTATGGAGTACGACAGCAAGAAGTCATTTGCAAAGGTGTTCACCAAGAAGTACGTGGAGCTTATGAAGGACTTCATCACCGACGACCACGATCACTCCTTCTCCGTTACGTCTTTGTCGGTTCAGATTTTCACTGTGCCAACTCTCGCCCACTACCTCATATCAGACGAGGACGTGCTGACGCATCTGCTTAGGACCTTCCTGTCAGAATGCGAACGGAAGCGGAACGAAGCTGGCAAGATGGAGTTTGACCGCGGATCTGGAGGTAATACCTTCCGGCGGGCACAGTACGTCCTGTACGACCTCAAGTATCTGCTGAGCTCCAAGCCGGATCAGTGGAATCCTGCACTCAAGAAGGGATTCCTGCAGGGATTTTCATTGCTGCTGAACTTGCTGTCGTGGATGCAGGTAATGTGACTGCATGATTTTTAACATGTTTGGAGAACTAACCGCTCCGTTGTGATCCCAGGGAATGGACTCGGTGGTGCGTCAGGTGGGCCAGCACATGGAATTTGAACCTGAGTGGGAATCCGCATTCACTCTGCACATACGTCTGGCGTCTGTCATCTCATTAATGCTTGAATGGTGCAGCACAAACAAGACTGTCCTCTGGAATGCATATAAGTACGATCCTTTTTGGTCGGTTTTGGGAAATGATTCTCAGTGAAAGCATTAGTATAATACGACTACTGTGAATTGCATCGTCTAATTCCGTGATTCTTGAAGGTGCACCTTGAAGAAGCTGAATGACTGCTACGGGACTGAAATGAGTCGCCCAGGAGTCGTGCGTGAACTGGCCGACCACTCCGTTGCCTGCGTGGAATTTGACGTCTCGTCCAAGCCGGTCTCGGTGCATCTCCCGCTGTCCCGTCTGCTGGGTGGACTCCACCTGCACTTGGAAAAGCACGAGCTGACTTTCGAATCATTGGCTCACGTGAACGACAAACCCACGCCTGAGCAGATCATCGAGCCTGTGCTCAGGACTCAGGTATGTATCGTCAGCCCAGTAGTTTTGAAATCAGATGTCAAGCATTAATCCGCAACGTTTCAGCGGATGATCGCGAAGTGAAAAACTTTCGCTGCAAGCTTCAAGTAGATTCTCTCTAAAAATTGACCATTTGAATGAACAATTTCCTCTACAGGTGATGGTGGCGCAGGTTCACGCTGGAATGTGGCGGCGCAATGGCTACTCCCTCCTTAACCAGCTGTACTTCTACCATAACGTGAAGTGCCGCTCTGAGATGCTGGACAGAGACATTGTGGTACTGCAGATGGGAGCGTCCCTCATAGAGAGCAATGAATTCCTGATCCACCTGCTCAACAAGTTCGGACTGATGAACTGGGCGCAGGCCGACTTCGAGACTTCCTCATTGAAGAGCAGCTCCGAGGAGGACAGCGTGAGGCAGGTGGTCACCCTGGTGGAGGAGCTGCTGCGACTTCTCATCAGAGTTGTTGGGGAGAGGTGGTTGCCGGGAGTTGGCAAGGTTGGTCGAAATGATCGGTTTTTTGATCCCTCTGCAGATTGTGATTGCGTTTTCTGACATTTTTACTAGGTGACGGAGGTGGACCGCATAAAGCAGGAGATAATCCAGCTGCTCTGTATCGAGCCAATGGCCCACTCGGCTTTGAACAAAAACCTTCCGGAGGATGCCAACCATGAGACAGGGATGGAACGTGTTATCGAGGAGGTCGCGGTTTTCAAGAAGCCCATTCACGGCAATGGGAAGGGAGTGTACGAACTGAAGCCGGAGTATGCTTCACAATACAACCTGTTCTTCTACCACTACACACGGGAGGAGCAGTCCAAGTCCGAGGAAGCTCAACGGAAGAAGAGGAAGGCTGCGGGAGAACTCGAGTGTTGCCCTCCGCCTCCGCTTCCACCTTTCACCGATTCCTTCAAGATGGTGGCGAACTTGCTCCAGTGCGACGTTATGCTGTACCTCATGAAAGTCATACTTGAGAGGTGAGATCGTTTGCTTTTACTAAATCCATGCGACATAGCTAACCATATTTTATACACACAGGGCGAACAACCTTCGTGCTCGTAGCTTCTCGGAAGTTCAATTTCACTCGGTTTTGCACCTGATCGGCTATGCCCTGCACGAGGAGGAGCGGCAAAGGAAGGAAGAGACGGAGACTCCCCAATTTGTGGTGTTCACGGAACGGGCGGAAAGATGGGGGCTGGTGATTCTGATGGAAAGCCTCGTCGGGAGCATGAGAGTGGACTCGTGCAAGGACCTGCTGACCTGGACCCTCAAGAAGTACAGGCAGGTGTCAGCGGGAAGGGCCAAGGCTGTGGAGGAAACTAGGGTTGAGATGCCAATGGACACCACCGAGTCTAAGCTGCAGGAAGAGGACGAGGCCATCAGAGTAAGCACTACTTTTCGATATGTTTACCTGGTTGATTGTCACACTTGTATCCGCAGAAGGAGAGGATAGCGAGGCGAGAGATGGCAGAAGCGAGACGTGCCAAGATAATGGCTCAGATGACTGCAATGCAGAAGACTTTTATGAAGGAGAACGCAAAGCTGTTTGAGGCCACGGAGAAGGAGCTGGGAGCCACGTCGTCCGTGGGCGGAGGGTCGGCCATGGACATCAGCGAGGTTGGATGCGAGGTACAAGTAGCCTTGGGACCTAACCAGACACCAAGGCAGGTCATAGATCGATGGTGAGTACGACTGGTTGAGAGCGCAACTATGAATGTCACGAGTTCCATATCATTTCAGCCATACATGCATATTGTGCCAAGAAGACGAGAGTGTGAGTGCCACGGGTCGGTCGCTGGTCCTGGCTGCATACGTTCAAAGGTCTACGGTGCTCTGCAAGAGCCGGACCAAGCTGATGGAGCAGGCTGACGAAGGAAAGGGCGTGAAGGGAGGAGCAGGGAATGGCGGAGGCAACGGGGCGGAGAAAGGCGGTGCAAAGGCGTGGGGCAACCCCTTGTTTCTCCCAGCCGACTTATCCTGCGGGACATTGACCAGCACCTGCGGACATGTTATGCACAGTGACTGCTGGCAGAAGTATTTCGACAACGTGCTAGCTAAGGAGAGAAGACGACCTTACAGGTAAGCAGCTATGGTCCGAGTCGACTGTCCCATACGTACGTCACGGGTAATGGAAAACCCATCTTCATTTTTTCACACTCTGGCTAGTCAGAAGTGTGAATGAGAAGGCATTGTCTTTGCGAGAACCAATTTATTGCGGTTTGGATAAGGAATACATTTTATGGTAGTGTAGATGAGGTACTCGGTTACAATACTCGCCATGATGCACCGTCAACTTCGACTGATCTCCCGCTGTTCTGAGCATCTTGAGCAGCAAACACCAGAAGGTGGCTCTCAAGAGACTCTATAGGCCCTGAGCGAATCAATTCAGGCTTTCCGTGCGAGACGGCAGAAACAAACGCATCCATCAAGAAGTAATCGGCACCGCCGTGACCCCTGCACCTTGCGGAAGGTGGAGCCACCTGGTCGGGATTTACCAGGAACTTTCTCCGTGACAGGAAGTCGTAGTGGATAATGGGCCCCTGAGCGGTTCCGTCCCACTCGAGCTCTCCTTTGGTGCCCCACACTTTGGTGCGTCGCTCGCACAGCTCCTTAGTGAAGGCAATCATGGTCAGACTGGCCGTGGAGCCGTCGGAGAAACGCATTGTGACAACCTGTTAAGATGTATTGTCAGAACCGGCTTCCACGTGGTGACCAGCTAGAGAGCTTACCTGATTATCATTGACATCATTGTCACACTTGTACACACACCGGCCGTACGGACCGGTTCTCAGCTCTTCCTCCAGTGCTGTACGGTACGCCTCTGGAGCAAGGTCCTCCACGTCGCGCACCACAGCCATGGGCCAGTGGGGCCCTGGATTCGTCAGGTATATTCTCTTGGCCGAGTATGGGCAGGTGGGCTCCACTGGGCAGGAAAGGCAGTAGTCCGAGGCCCCCTGCGGTTGATTCTCCCTCTTGAAGTGAAATAGAGAGCCGACTGAAGTGACGTGGACGCACTTCTTGCCTGTCCCCATCCAGTGGCAGATCAGGTCCATGTCGTGGCAGCATTTGGACAGAAGGGAGAACGTGCTTGTTGAAGTTTTGCGCCAGTTTCCTGCGAATGTAGGCAGCTCAATTAGAATGATTTATCAGCGGACAGTAACTTCGTACCTCGGACAAACGAGTGTGCGAAATGCCAGAAGCCGACGTTTTCAGTGTGCTGGATGCTGACCACGTCTCTAATCACTCCCGAGTCGATAATCTCCTTGATTTTGGCCACTGGAGGGAAGTATCGCATTACGTGGCACACGGCCAGCATGACTCCAGCCATCTGGCATGCCGCAGCTATCTGCCGGCAGTCCTCTGCGCTCACCGCCATTGGCTTCTCCAGCAGTATGTCATACCCTTTCTCCGCCAGAGAAACGGCTGGGTCACGGTGCATCTGGTCCTGCGTGGTTATGATGGCGCAATCGGCCATCTTTTCTCGAGCCGCCAGCTCGGTCCAGCTGTCATAAGTGCGGTCAGGCGGAATGGCGAACCACTGGACAATGCGATCTCGTCGGATTGTGTTTGGCTCGGCCACGCTCACTATCTGCAGGCGGTCAGGGCAATCCAGAGCAAACAAGGCGTACGTGGTGCCCCGATTGCCTGAAACAATTGCCAATACGGTGACCTATTTCACAAGTATCATGAGGACAATACTAAATTGCGCTTGGTTATTTGTATGCCAACTAACGCATTACCAGCTCCAATGAGGACGGCAGTGACAGGCTTTCTCCCAGCTTCAACCGCCATGTTGAGACTTTGACTAATCGGGTCAGGTGCAAGTTGCTGTCGCCATCTGCATGACATCACATTCACTAGTCTGATACAGTACTGTCTCTTTCATCTTATCACCAAACTCCCAGGGAATCACCAATCCGATATCTAAGTTCCTGGTCAAATATTGTGTTGACGACGTGTGCTAATTTTGAAGTAATCGACTTGTCCTAATTTCTTTTCTTTTCCGTTGCACGCAGATTGCGGCAGCCGTTGAGCTTCGATATCGACAAGCAGGAGTATCTGTGCCCTCTCTGCGAGTGTCTGAGCAATACAGTATTGCCCCTTGTGCCACCCCTGGGACAGTTGAGCGAGGCAAATGACGCCCCGCCTGAAGGACTGTCCTTTGAAGACTGGTTGGACGGACTGCACATCAGCCTCAAATACAAGGTCCGCTTACGTCACAGTGATTTGACTGCAGTAATTGGATGGAGGCTGACATCTTTGCTTTCTCGTTAACGTAGAAGCAGCTAACTCAACCCCAGTCGGAGAGCACCCAAGTGGATGAGGATGGGAAGGAGAAGCAGGGTAAAGGAAGCAAGCCTGAGGGTGATTCGCCGCCTGCCATCCGCTTCTACACCTGCCCGCTGGCCCAGGTAGCGAGGGAGATGCGTCAAGGGGCAGAGGGCTTCCAAGTTCTCTTCCCAGTGGACGACACTACCAGCACGATGAATCCGACTGTGCTTTCCGACACCCTTGTCGAAATGCTAAACCTCTACTCGCAGGCTACCTATACTGTAAGTAATATCAACACTTGAACTAATGCATATCGGGCACTGTTAGTAACATGGCGGCTTTCTTTTCAAGATGGGCCTGGGTGTTAACCCACATATGGAGGATGAACGTGTTCCGCTGATGGCGTGGCAGTCGTGCTGCTACACCCTGCATGCCAACGAGTGGCTTCTTCATGAGGAAGGGAAGCCTCTCCTGGGCCACTTGTCATCCCGGCAGCTAGACTGCCTCTTGGGTGTCGTACGTTGCGCAGGTGTGCTAGCCCCAGCGTCGCAGGGACGTCTTGGCCAGAAAGCTCGGGGAGTGCAGCTTCCTCGGATGCAGCCTCGGGTGCTGGCCAGTCACGCCCTGCAGCTCCTTACGATGCTGCTTCCCAATGGACCACAGCAGACAGACACCTGCATATTGGACTGGGATCCCCTCGGATTGCTAATCCCGCTGCTGATGACCCTTCCAAGCCTATTTTCAAGCTCGGCGCCGCCTCCAGTCCCCCGCGGCTCTGTTCAAGACCTGTACATCCTGCACCTAGTATTCGCAAGCCATATCGTGCAGGCCATGCTGACAGGCAACTTTGAGAGTGGTGCAATGGACATTGAGGACGAGGAGAGCAGATGTGTGATTGACTTGCTGCACAGGGTCAGAGACGCAGCTGGACTGACCACTCCGGCTGACCTGAAGTCCCACCAGGCCTGGAAGGTCATAACCGAGGCCACCATTCCATTCCTGCGGTGTTGTGCCCTCTTCTTTCACTTCCTGACTGGCGTCCCAGGCCCAAAGGAATTGCAGGAGACCACCGGGGACAGCTTCAGTGGGCTGTGCCGCTACCTGGGTTTGCCAACGGAGTGCACGGAGCTGTTCGGTACGCCGATGTGGCGAGTGGCGGAAAGGTGGGCTGAGCATCCCCGAGTGAGAAACATGACTCGGACAGAGGAAGGGGAGGGTGTTGTGAGGCATCCAGTGGTGCCTAACCAGCTTGTGACACTGCCAGCCGACTACAGTGAGCTGATCAACAACGTATCCCTCTTCACCTGCCCCAACAGCGACGGGGAAGACTCGCGCACACCCACCATGTGCCTAGTCTGCGGAGAAATGCTCTGTTCACAGGTAGATGCGCCTCGTTTATGTGTGAGCGATTGCTGCGCTCACATGTAAACGCAGCCTAAATGTTTACGTGTTCCTCATCCGATGCGTTTCACTTCAACAGAGCTACTGCTGCCAGTACGAACTTGAAGGCCAGTTGGTCGGCGCGTGTACGCATCATGCACACTATTGCGGTGCAGGCGTAGGAATATTCCTGCGAGTTCGTGAATGCAAAGTACTTCTTATGGCTGGCCGCACCAAAGGTTAGTGCTGCTTTCTTCGATAATGAGATTTTTCAGTGATGACGATACAATCATAATACATGGTCCTTGCAGGTTGCTTTGTGTCGCCTCCGTACTTGGACGACTATGGCGAGACAGACCAGGGTCTTAGGAGAGGTAACCCGCTCCACTTGTGCTCCGAGCGGTACCACAGGTTGCAGAGGATGTGGCTAGCGCACCGCATACCTGAGGAAATAGCCCACACAGTCGAATCCAGCGCTAATGTAGTGTCTACCGAGTGGTACCACCTTTAAAACTAAACAAAAAAATATCACAGGGTTTGGAAGAGAAAAAGGAAGTTAGGGGGGCAAATTTAGTCTGGTTTTTTCCCTCCCCCCCGAGTCTCTTCTTTTTCTGTAGTTAGCAGAAGTTGTACAGGATTTTTATTTTCTTGATTTTGCTCCCCTTTTTTTGAGTATTAAAATAGTAACTACAGTGAATTTGCCAATATGTGACAAGGGGTGACCAAATTGCTGGCCGCGTTATTTTGTGCACATTGATTTAATACAGGACCGCCGCTCATTATGGGTCATGGTCATTCGTAGTGTGTTGTTACCTTTGCGGAAATGTTTCATATGGATTCGCTGCATTTGATACGTGTTTTAGGGGTTTAAATTAATTATAAGGGGGATAGTTGCGGCGGACATTTTCAGCCGAGCTATCCACTCGTTAATTTACGATCTCAGTGACATATCCTTGCAATGTTCAAAATCAATCGACGCATCGGGCTTACATTCGGTACAAACTAGCCAGCATTCATGTCATAATGCTGATTACATCGTGATGCATTTATCCTCCTACGTGGAAGACTGCCAGTTTGTAGAAAAAAGAAATACGACCTTTAGACAACTGTCCTGTTGTGCAACAAAATAACACGTTAAAATGTTGTGCCAAGAGACATTTTGTCCACCCCTTGTAACAAAAGTTTTTTTTTTTTCTATAACGATACATGTGGCTTTCAGTGTACAATATTTTTAATTTATAAGGCTTAGTAATATATTTAAAAAAGTGGATTCTCTATTTATGATTGCCTGAGAGCATATATGACATATTTGGATTTAAACTATTAGGCCAATGTTGTACTCCCCGATTCTCAGTATTTGGGATCGACTTGTTGATAAAATTTTTTTCTCATAGAATGTAAGTGGTCACGAGTGATAATTATTACCGATTCTGTGGTGACGACGTCCTCAAGCGACAAAACTTGCAACATACGCATTAAGGATATACAGAGTGTACAGTTGCATATGAGATGCTGTGGTTCAGATTTAATGTATGAGCATTGCACTATTCAGTCCTTTTGGAACAGGGTGTCAGGCGGGACATGGGGGGGGAAAAATGACTCGTACTGACAAGTGACAATTAAAAACTGCTTTTTTTTCTCCCATTTTGAGTGTAATTATTGCAGGTCTTTGGAGAAAATTAAAAAGTTGATAGTTGTTAAACCAATTTTATTGTTTTCTCCATAAGGCAAGTTCTCTCGAAACAAAAACACATTGCGTATCCAGTTGACTGGACAGTTTCCTTAGTAGGAGGCTCAAAATACTGTAGGCATCAAAGTGTTTTTAAGAACTGCTTACAACCTGTTAACCACGAAGCTTGCTTGTTATCAACTTAGAAAAAAAAAGACGGCGTTACAAAAAAAGGGATTCCTTAAAACCCGTGGTGATCTGCTGGACTTCGTACGTCGTCAATCTTCAGAATCATCTTGACCAGCTGAGTGGCAAGCATGATCTGCTGCTTCTTGCTGTGCAGCGTTTCAATCACATGCTGCTTACGCATATCTGAAGAGGAATATATATGGTCATATAAATTTCCGCCTAGATTAATAGAAGTGGGGAAAAAAACACGTACCGCAATGTCCAACAGCCATGCAATCAATTCCGAGAGCGTGGTTCATATCCTTAATCTGTCGCGACTTGATTTCAGTAAGATAATATATTGGGGAGAGACCTGCGTTTTCCGCAAGCGCCAAAGGAATGCTCTCTAGGGCCTCGGAGAAAGCATGGAAAGCGTACTGTTCCAGCGATGAGATCTGCGCAATAGTATAAAAATGGTCATGTATTAGCAGCAAATCGACTTGATCCAAGTGGCTACTTACAGAATCGGCTTCCCTAGCCACTGCGATTGCGCAGGATATCTCGGCCGCACCGCCACCGTACACCACTCTGTTCTCCCTAACGAGGTTCCTAGCCACACAGATGGCATCATGTATGCTGCGCTTGGCCTCCTCCACTATCATCTTGTTGCCGCCTCGGATGAAGATGGTGACTGCCCTGGAGTTTGGGCACTCCTCAATCACCAGCATCTTATCCTTGGTAGTTCCGAACGACAGCTCACGGACTAGTCCTGCCTTACCCAGCTTCTCGGGGCTCAACTCCTCGAATCGGGGGACAATGCGGCCGCCAGTTGCGATCGCAATTAACTCAATCTCGGGGCCTCCAACCCAGCGGACAGCAGGCAGTTCATTCTGCAGAAGAAGATGGTTGGCCTCGTCGTCAAATCCCCATTGGCAGATGGCCAGAGTGGCACCTGCGTCCTTCACCTGCAAAATTAATCGCAAATCGTTACAGTGAGCGTTCCTCGTTCATACCAGTGCCAACTCACCTTCTTGACCATGTCGATAAACTGAGCCTGCTCGTACTTGAGCAGCTCCTGGTAGCTCTCGACGGAGGTGACGTCAAGCTTATGCTTGGTCTTTGGCTTGGGGGGTTCGAACGGGCAGGTGAGGATGGCCAACTTCACATCCTTTAGAACCTTGGGCATCTGCGAGTGGGAAAAGTCCTTGTCCACAACCACGCCCTTCACCAGCATCGTGTCTTCCAACCGACCTCCGACTTTCCCCTCCACCTTAATCAGCTCGAAGTTGACGTCACGCTTCTCCATGTCCGCCACTGCCAACACCGCATTCACAGCTATCTCTGCCATCTGCCGGTGGCACTTGTTGATGCTGGCAAAAAATATCCGCATTAGTCAAGCAACATATATCAAAATTATCTGGAATATAAAGCTTACATCTTGGATCCCAGAGTAGTCATGGCCGTCTGTATTAGCGGCTCAAGATTTTCCCTGTCCACAGGGAAGGACTCGGAGATGCTCTCCAGGTGGCGTATGGCGCACTGGGCCGCCAGCTCAAACCCATCAGCAATACGGATTGGATGGATCCCCTTGTCGATCAAGTGTTCAGCTTGCTCCAACAAAGAGCCAGCCAACACTGCCAGAGTGGACATAAGCATATGTTACATCAATTGCAACATGGTCATCACAACTGGAATATTCAGACAGTGACTAAAGCAGTCAAAGAGCACAAACCAACAACTCCGGTGGTTCCATCTCCGATCTCGTCGTCCTGCGACTGGGACAGCTGCACCATCAGCTTGGCAATCTCATGGTCCACGTCCATCATGCTCAGGATGGTAGCCCCATCGTTAGTAATGGTCACGTCCCCATCTGCCGACACCATCATCTTATCCAGTCCCTTCGGCCCAAGAGAGGTCTTGATCGTACTTGCAATGGAGCGTGCAGCCAAAATGTGGGACTGCAATGAGAGCCACAAATTACTATTAAGTAACTCGTGTCTACATATCCTAATAAGCCATCGATCAATGAATTTATGTTTTCCTTTGTTTGCGAGAAAAATTGACATTTTTTCAGACTTTTCTTTGTTTCAGCCATGCCCAGATAATCCGAAACCCGGATAATCAGGAATACACTTTGCCAATTGCTTTATCTATTTATATCGATTATTATTATTTTGTACATTATATTTTGTCTATTGATTTTTATCTACCCTGTAAACCGCAAAACCTTAAAAGAGCATCACTAGTCTCACGAAACAAAATTTTAATCCTCTTCTAATGCTCCTGCGATGCTTTTTAACTACAAAAAAAGCGCAACAAGAGCATTAAAAAATTGCATCAATTTTTAATGCTCTTCTAATGTTCTTGCGATGCTGTTTTTTTTTGTAGCTAATAAGCATTACAAGAGCATTAAAAATGGATGTACTATATCGCCCAAAAAGATAGAGACGATTTTGCATTTGACTCAAGTGCAACTTGCACTTGAATCAAATGCCAATCGTCTCTATCTTTTTGAGCGATACAGTACCATGAGAGGCTCACCTTAATGTTTTGCAGTTTACAGTGTACTTGAGCAATTACTTGCAAATTACATTATTTACAATGACTTTTTTTTTTTGCCTAGTGAAGTAATGTATTGATTTCGTTTGTACAGTATATTTCATTCTATTGATCGGTTATCTATTCATCTCCTCGCATAATTTATCTACCGATTTATTATTAAGAAAGAACATCCAGTGTGGAACACCAGTCCTTATAGGGTTCTCTGATGACTCCCTCTCTTTCTTTTCCCTCCCCGTGCCCTCCCACGCAACCCTCACCTTGATGGCCTCAACTCCGATGAGCCTCCTCTGCTTCTCCTGGTCCCTGATGATGATGAATGGCCTGCCGTACTCGTCGAACGCCAGAGCGCCTGGGATCGACGACATGGCTCTGCCTGCTGCTGGAGTAGTCTTCGCAACAAGAAGAGGAAAAAAGAACCTTCTGGAAAAGAAGACCGTGCACCACGCCTTCTCCTTTCTTCTCAAGCCGAATGGGGGAAAAGAAAGATGGCCGAGGGGGGTGGGAACACAGTTGCCAGGTGGAGGAGGGGTGAGAGCAAAGCACAGTTGCCAGGTGAAGACGTAGCGGCTACTGTTAATAAATAGCGGGTTCAACTAGCGGCTTATGGAAATGGCGCGCGTTTTCAAGGTCGAACGCTGCGAATTTGTGTAGATTGCGAATGTAGATTAACGAATAAGATGACAAGTACTTGAGATGGTGTTGCGGTCAATGTCGCTGCACAGTAGTGCTTAATGGGAAGGTGATTGAACTGTACGTATCTTATCGGAATAACATTGGGTCTGTTCCCGATGCGTTACATATGTGCTGCTGAAGTTCATTGCTCTCAGTTAGCAGGCTGCAGGATATATCTCATGGTAAAGGACCCAACATTGCATGCAATTTTTAAAAAAATCATCCTGTGCAATTGAATGATACTTTTACACTTGGAAAATTCAATATATCAATAAAATGCAAATTACTCATTATTGCCAGTCGTTGCTTTTGTACGACGAAAATCGCATGATAACAATTTAAGGTACTGTACAACATTGTATGCAAAAAAATTATATTCTACGTAATAATTATTGATTCATACATGTATAGACGTCTGGAAAATTCAATATTTCGAATAACGTCACTCGCTCATCCTTATTGCCAGCTTTTGTCCACCAATAATATGATCAATCGATATAGCTTCCAATTCAGTCAGCTTATAAAACATCATTACCGTATGTATTATTTTGTCAACAATATACTATACGGTATGGATTTAGCACACAGCGATATTCAGTTACAAATAAAAATGTAGCGTTATTTGCGAATAAAACACTGAAATGGCATTAATACGAGTCTGGATCACTCTTTTGCGTTACTTTACGTTACTTTTACTCGTAGCACGCCCACCATAGTTAGGGTGTATCGAGAATGTTATGTAAGCAACTGGTCGTATATACGTAATTCACTTGTGATATCAACTTTTTATACACTGTGCTGATTGTGTAGTAGGCCCTAATTGAGAGGGCAATAACCTTGTCCTTGCACATCTTGCTTTTGCGAGATAAATACATCAGAGATGTAGTAGCCTACGAATGATTTATCCTGATAAACTTGATTTGTATAGATTATAAACTACAGTATAAATACTGAAGGGTTCTAGCCAAGAATATCACTGCTTCAGGCAAGCTGGTAAGTACTCCACGAACCATAAAATCACTATAGCCTACATAGAAATATTGCCAAAAAAAAATTAGTGCACCAAATCGAGAATCTTTGATAATATTTTGACCTAGTGCTGATACCTTCTATACGCCACTTGTTGTGATGTATTCTGCTTGTCGTGATTGCAAGGTCGTTTTGCCAATCCGTCCTTGGCAAAAATTCTCATAGAGTCATAGTAATTCACACGAGTCCAGCAGAGACGGACGTAACTAGCCAGCGAATGAATTTACTCTATAGGTACTACATCAGATACAGAAAATACCTCCTGTGTAGGGGATCCATTTCGCAAATCTTTGGATCATACACCCCATTGTATGCTGATTTTCGGGATGCCATCGTACTTAACTGACAAGTGACCATTCAGTGCCGGATTGAAATAGGATAATAACATTTTGGGGTCAGTCAGGTTCGAGAAGGTAAATCAAAGAGGTGGGTGCATTTTTGTTAACTCGCAGTGTTCATTCATATGATGAAGACCATGAAGATCATAGTCACCACATTAATTATCTTTTTAAGATAAGAATTGTTCAATATTTGGTGTATAATATGCCATGTTTGTTCACGAACTGTGAGTGAACAACTGAACATCTCTCCAGAAAACTACTGATTTCACTATTAAAAATTACATGACGCCTAAATCGACCAAACGGTGACTGATCAATAATTTTAACTTGAAATTATTGCAGGAGATAAACATTTCAGTGATGTAATTATACATAAAAAGAGTATCACACTAATCAGATAGCTGGTCACGTGTTTTACTAGATGTGTGATATAAACGAGGCAAATCTATAGAAGCGAGGAGGATCGAGTGTGGCTGGAAACGTCAAGGCTGATCAATGCACTTGTTGTGACGTACAGTACACCTCGGAATGCATAGGGTATTAGGATTCAGGAAAAGTTTATCTGCTGCGTAGGATGTGCGAAATTTGAAACGGCAAAAGTTCTCAGTGAAACAAAATTAGTGACAAGGGTGTTTTTGTGAGGGGTAGGCTACATGTTACGTACCTGCTGTGTCACATCCTGGTGCTGTTGTGACAGGTGATGTGTGCCATTTGTGTCAGGATGGGAGCGTAGGTGCAGTACATTACATCATCATTATTGTTGGCGGTATTTGTCATTTCAGACTTGTAGGTACGATACTGTTTAAGGTTATCACGAACCAGTACATATACTCTTTACTCCTTACGTAATCTTAGTGCAATTTTAGTGCTCTAAAAGTACTGTACACGAGTATACACCTGCAGAATATTTTCTAGTGTGAAGTATGCACTGTGCACTCAGTGTTAGGATGTGAGTGAGGCAACTTTATCACAGGTATATACAGTCATACAGTGTATCATTGCTATCACATGGTAAACGCCGTTGGCCTCTTTTTGTTCGTCTACATTACAAGGACACCAGTTTGAGCAAAAGTATAGGCTGTGCAAAAATTAATGTCGGATAATTCAGTTCTGCAATTATAAATTCATTTGACAAAAACCTTGTACCTTTCTCATTTTTTATCATAATTATACTCGATAGACATTCATGTGGGGGACACTCATCAAATTATGTAACACTGTCCCACTACAACACTTAAGAAAATCCATGCTTATTATACTGTCCACGTCTCAAATGTCATTTCCTTTTCTTTAGACAAGCAGATGTCACGAACGCATTGAATAAAACCTTGCACTTTTTCCCCCCTTCAAAACCGATTGCATAACGCCACAAACATGATTGAAGCAATAAGGATAATATTTTGCATATTTATTTTCGATCGCTGAATAACCTTAAAGTTACAACATAAGTTAAGGAGTGTACGTAATTTATTCTATTTTGTTGACAGGATCCAGTACAGATTAGGTTGTACGTAGTACAAACGAGTACCTGACAAGCGAAATGGACTGCTCACGAGACTTTAAAGACGTGATAGACGAGAGGAAACGTGGTGTATTGTGGGCTAAAAAGCGTAAGTAAAAGTATCGAGTGGTACAGAGTCCTAAAATGATTGCAATCTTTCTTAACTGCAGTGTGGGATTCATGGGGAAGGATCCCTGATGGAATCCTGGAAGGAAATAAAATATCTTTCGGAGATTTCGATGAATGTCGATCAGTTCACTTCGACACAAAAGCATCAGATGTACGAGGTAAATATTGTCTGATGGAGCTGCTCCAAAATCGTAATGAGCAGGTAAGCTTCTCGGAAAATTTGCACGTGCCGATTCCTTTTTAATTTCACTTTCAAAAATTCGTTCCAATCAGACATATATTAAATACATTGTTCGTAATTATTAACATGGCATATTTATATTATCACAGGCAGATGCTAATGCGTATCAGATCGGTGTGTGCGTTCCTTCTACATGTGCTGGAAACGACACAGCTTTCCAGATTCAAAAAGTGTTGCAAAATTTTACTCGAGTGTTAGACGACAACACTTCTTCAACTGTTAAAATTGATGAATATGCCTGCTCAGAAGAGATGCAGCCAACTTACACCGCAGGAACTATTTGTGTAATGTAAGTAGCATTTAAAATAATATTTACTGCTATAATTATTATTACATGTGGCATTCAAATTTCAGAACAATTATTGCGGTGCTTTTGCTCGCTACGATTGTTGCGACTGCGTTAGATTTGTACGCCAATTACTTCAACTCGGACAAACTCGCAGGATCAAGTGAGCACACTACCTGTTGCAATTTGCAAGTGACTTGTTACAGCTATATATTGAAACAATTTGTGTTTCAGATCGAGGAGTAAAATCGCTCCTGGCATTTTCTTTATACGAAAACGTGAGCAAATTCTTGGACACCACTACTCCCAAAGGAGATCTGAGCTGTCTTCATGGACTTCGATTCATGAGTGCTACTTGGGTTGTCTTGGTACACACTTGGTACATGGCTACGGTCATCCCCATTAAAAACCCATTGCGTTACATCGAAGTATGTTGTACTGTGCTTTAATTATGCCAATTAGATTTTTACATGAGATGGCTGTTATTTCAGGAACGTCCAAAGTGGAGCCTTCATGCCATATTTGTTGGAGATTTGGCAGTGGACACCTTCATGGTTTTATCCGGTCTCTTGTTATGCTACGTAACTTTCCGCAAATTGGACAGTTCAGACGGAGTTTTTAATTATCCGAAATTTTACATCCATCGTTATTTCAGGTATGGTTAACAGTGGAAAAACAATATTCAGTTCATGTTATTTGCATGTGATATTGGTTTTTCCAGGCTCACTCCACCATATGCATTGTTCATAGCATTTGTAGTTGGGATCATGCCGATTCTGGGCAGTGGACCACTGTGGTGGATGATGATCAAGCAGCAGGTTGAACCATGCCTGAAGAACTGGTGGGTTAACCTCATCTACATGAACAACTTTATCAACCTGGATAACATTGTAAGGCTTCATTTTTCTCTGCTGAGTCCTGCATAATTATTCTCATATCTCATTATTCTTTCAGTGCGTCGGGGAGTCTTGGTACCTCGCAGTCGATATGCAGTTGTACTGGGTTTCACCACTTGTATTCTACCCACTTTGGCGTTGGCCCAACTTTGGCGCCGGTCTTGTACTGCTGCTAATTGTTGCGGTCTCACTGTGCAATGGGCTTATCACTTACTTCTTGCAACTCATGCCGTCGGGCATTACGAGCCCGTGAGTATTTTAATGCACATTTTCGAACAAAAATAGTTATGTGAGTTAAATAAAAAATATGTCACATGTTATTTTTGAGAGCAGAAATATAGTGGCGTACTTTCAACAACTGTATATGAGACCATACACAAGAGCAGCCCCGTTTCTTGTGGGAATGGCGCTTGGAGCATTCATTCGTCGCAGAAATGGACAAAACATGAAACCGCCTAAGGTACTTCCTGATGGAATTGTTGCAAATTGTGTAGGAAATAATGAGCACATCACATTTTCAGGTTTTCATAGTGTTAGGATGGGTGTCATCAGTGGCCACGTGCTTGGCAGTGGTGTATGGCCTGCAGCCGTACTATGCTTGGAACAGTCCTCCTCCGTCAGTATCACTCTCTGCAGCCTACAACAGTCTCCATCGTCTGGCTTGGGCTTTGAGCATTGCCTGGCTCATTTATGCCTGCCTGTTCGGGTTTGGAGGGCCAGTCAACGCCTTCCTCTCCTGGAAGGTCTTTGTTCCTCTAGGAAAACTGGCCTATGGCATATATCTTGTGTCCCTGCATGTGCAGCTGTATTACCATCTCACACAAAGAACCGTGATGGTCTATGACTGGTACTCGATGGTATAGGCTCTCGAATATTGTATTCGTGGCTGACGTAGTTAATACTTTCTGTCATTTCAGATGTATCTCTACTTTTCCCACCTCATTGCATCTCTTCTGGCTGCTTTTGTTTTGAGCATATGTGCGGAGATGCCCTTCATGAAGCTGGATGCTATCTGGATAAGTCCTAAGGTAGACCATGACACAGTTCACATGGAAGTTACGAGTGTAATAATGTAACCTTTCATTTTCCAGACCAAGAAAATCATCCAAACTGAGCAGAAATGAACAGTAGCATATATCATCTCAAGCAACTGCAGGAAAATGTTACGGACACTCACTGTATATTTTACATGTACTAACAAGGTCATGTCTGCCAAAATGACTTTACCACAGTATCAGACACTGTACCAAGATTATAGACGAGTATACTAATAAAATGTACTGTATGCCCAAACAAGTTCAAGAGAAACATCGATTTTTGTTATAACTCGCAAGTTTATTCATACGAAAACCATGCAGATCAGTCACAATTTTATTATTTTTTTTAGATAAGGATGCGGTTCAATTTTTTGGTGTATAATAAATTATGCCATGATTTTTCACAAATCTACGAGTGAATATTTCTTCAGAAGACTATTGATTTTACCATTACATTACATGATGCCTAACTCAATTTATACCAAAAGGTGATTGGACAAGGATGTTTCGTGAGGGGTACATGTTACCTGTTGTGTCACACAATGGAGTATGTTGTTGTGACAGGTGATGCGTGCCATTGTGTCAGGATGGGAGCATAGCTTGGAGCATTAGGTACAGTACATGATATTATTGTTGTTATATTATTGTTGGCGCCTTGTATGATAACAGGATGAAAGTGCAATAGTGATTCTGCGTTCAAGGTATTTCTGATTTCAGACTGTCTTGTAGGTACGATACTGTTTTGGTTAATCAGGTACCGGTACCGGAATACTTACATAATTTTAGTGCAATTTAATCAACATCTGAAGGTATAGGCTACTATGTATATACGTACAGTACATCTCCAGAAGATTAAATGTTCTGCATAATTATGTACTGTACGAAAATTTCGCTAGTATGTAGTGTGCACTGTACAAGTGAACAGTCAGTGTTGGGATGTGAGTGAGGCAACATTATCACAGATAAACATAATTATATCGTCGCTATCACATGGCCTCTTTTTGTTCGTCAATATTTAACAAGGATACCACAGTATTTTTATCCAAATGTGAGTTGTGTAAAAATTAATCCGCGTAATAGGTTTGCCAAGAGTTTTACAATTAAAAATTCATTTTACAAAAACCTTGTTCAAAGAAGTTCAATTTGCCCATTTCCGTCTCTACCTAATTATACACTCGATAGTCATGTGACGGACACTCGTCAAATTATGTAGCACTGTCCCACTTCTCTCTATATCTTCCAACACTAGGAAAACCATGCTTATTATACTGTCCAGATCTCAAATGTCAATTGCTTTTCTTTAACAGATAAGCAGAGGTCACAAATACGTTGAAATAACCTTTATATTTGTTTTTATTTTTCAAATCCTATTGCGTAACAAACAACCATGTAACGATATAGCCCCTACTTCACATAATTTTGAATATTTCCTTTCGATCACTGCATAACATTGAAGTTACAACATCAGTTAAGCAGTGCAATATTTATTATGTTTTGTTGACAGGATCCAGTAGCCAACAGATTAAATTGCACGTAAATTACTTGTAGTACAAACGAGTACCCGAGAAGCGAAATGGACTGCTCACGAGACTTTAAAGACGTGATAGACGAGAGGAAACGTGGTGTACTGTGGGCTAAAAAGTGTAAGTAAAAGTATCGAGTGGCATAGTGTCCTAAACTGATTGCAAACTTTCTTAAATGCAGTGTGGGATTCATGGGGAAGGATCCCTGATGGAATCCTGGAAGGAAATAAAGTCTCTTTTGGAGATTTTGATGAATGTCGATCAGTACACTTCGACACAAACACATCAGACGCAAGAGGTAAATATTGTCTGATGGAGCTGCTCCGAAATAGTAATGAAACTGATAAACAGGTGAGTTAAGCTTCTCATAACTGAAAATTGGCATGTTCCCTTTGGTTTTTAATTTTTTAAATTACTTTCCTTCGGATCTGTATTAACATAGCCTACTGTTTGTAATAAACAGAGAGCATTGTTCTTTCCACAGGCAGATGCTAATGCGTATCATATCGGAGTGTGTGTGCCTTCCACATGTTATGGAAACGACACAGCTTTCCATATTCAAAAAGTGTTGCAAGACTTCACTCGAGTGTTAGATGACAACGCTTCGTCAACAGTTAGAATTGATGAATATGCCTGCTCAGAAGAGATGCAGCCCACTTACACCGCATCAACTGTTTGTGTAATGTTGGTATCAATTTAAATCAAATTTACTGCTAATTATAACATGTGGCATGCAATTTTCAGAACAATTATTGCGGTGCTTTTGCTCGCCACGATTGTTGCGACTGTGTTAGATTTGTACGCCAATTACTTCAACACGGACAAACTCGCTGGATCAAGGGAGCACACTTGTTGCAATATTTACACCTGACAGTACAGTAATTGAAAAAATGATTTGCGTTTCAGATCGAGGATTAAAATCGCTCTTGGCATTTTCCTTATACGAAAACGTGAGCAAATTCTTGGACACCACTACTCCCAAAGGAGATCTGAGCTGTCTTCATGGACTTCGATTCTTGAGTGCTACTTGGGTTGTCTTGGTGCACACTTGGTACATGATTACTCAAACACCCATTAAAAACCCATTGCGTTACATCGAAGTATGTTGTACTATGGTTTAATTATGCCAATTAGATTTTACATGAGATGTCTGTCATTTCAGGAGCGACCAAAGTGGAGCCTTCATGCCATATTTGTTGGAGATTTGGCAGTGGACACCTTCATGGTTTTATCTGGTCTCTTGTTATGCTACGTAACTTTCCGTAAATTGGACAGTTCAGATGGAGTTTTTAATTATCCGAAATTTTACATCCATCGTTATTTCAGGTACAGATTCGGTTTCCTCATCGATGTGGTAATGGTCTCATAATAAATTCGTTTCATGTAATTTGTATGTGACACTCTTTCTTCCAGGCTCACTCCACCGTATGCATTGTTCATAGCATTTGTAGTTGGGATCATGCCGATTCTGGGCAGTGGACCACTGTGGTGGACGATGATCAAGTGGCAGGTTGAACCATGCCTGAAGAACTGGTGGGTCAACCTCATCTACATGAACAACTTTATCAACTTGGACTACACTGTAAGCGTAAGCTTTCATTTTTTTTTCTCTGAGTCCTGCATATTCTCATATCTGGTTTTATTCTTTCAGTGTGTCGGGGAGTCTTGGTACCTCGCAGTTGATATGCAGTTGTACTGGGTTTCACCACTTGTATTCTATCCACTTCGGCGTTGGCCCAATTTTGGCACAGGGCTTGTACTGCTGCTAATTGTTGCAGCCTCACTGTGCAGTGCGCTGATCACTTATTTCTTGCAACTCATACCATTAACTCACGGCATTACAAGTCCGTGAGTATTTTCATGCACATTTTGATTAAAAATAGTTATGTCAGTTAAATAAAAATATGTCATGTGTTGTTTTTTTGAGCAGAAATATAGTGGTGTACTTTCAACAACTGTATATGAAACCATACACAAGAGCAGCCCCGTATCTTGTGGGAATGGCGCTTGGAGCATTCATTTGTCGCAGAAATGGACAAAACATGAAACCGCCCAAGGTACTTCCTGGAATTGTTGCAAAATGTGCAGGAAATAATGAGCACATGATATTTTCAGGTTTTCATAGTGTTGGGATGGGTGTCATCAGTGGCCACGTGTTTGGCAGTGGTGTATGGCCTGCAGCCGTACTATGCTTGGAACAGTCCTCCTCCGTCAGTATCACTCTCTGCAGCCTACAACAGTCTCCATCGTCTGGCTTGGGCTTTGAGCATTGCCTGGCTCATTTATGCCTGCTTGTTCGGGTTTGGAGGGCCAGTCAACGCCTTCCTCTCCTGGAAGGTCTTTGTTCCTCTAGGAAAACTGGCCTATGGCATATATCTTGTGTCCCTGCATGTGCAGCTGTATTACCATCTCACACAAAGAACCGTGATGGTCTATGACTGGTACTCAATGGTATATGCTCTCGACTATTGCATTCGTGGTTGATGTAGTTAATACCATCTGTCATTTCAGATGTACCTGTACTTTTCCCACCTCATTGCATCTCTTCTGGCCGCTTTTGTTTTGAGCGTATGTGCGGAGATGCCCTTCATGAAGCTGGATGCTATCTGGATAAGTCCTAAGGTAGACCATGACACAGTTCACATGTAATAAGTTACGAGTTTAATAATGTCCCCTTTCATTTTCCGCATTTTCCAGACCAAAAAAATCATCCAAACTGAGCAGAAACGAACACTGATCAGCAGTGTGTACTCTCAATTACATAAACATTTTATGAACAAATTCTACAATTTATTTAGCAAAATCAAGCTGTATGTACAATAACCTCACCATGTTCACATACTAAATCATCCAGACACACCTATGAGCCTTCCCCTCTTCGTCTGACTTCTTCGCCTCATCCAATTGCTTCATGTACCTGTCTTCCTCCTCTTTTTTTCCCCTCGGGGTACAATGTGGGGAATTCAAACTTCAATGTCTTTAGGTTTAGGCTGAAAAAAGTTAGTCTGTAACACTCGCTCATGTCATGTTTGATCAACATACCAATATTACAGAGGCAACCTTGAAATCATCATCCTTAATCACATAACACTTAATTAGTTAATTGGATGCCTTCTTGTTTGACCTGAAAAAAATTGCATATAATTTTGAATTCTAAAGATTGAAACGTATTATCCAGTGCTACAATATTAATATTGGAATACTGGCATTGCATTTATCCACATGCTTTTGCCTCGACATATGCAGAAGGGAATCGAGATAATCACCAATTTTGATGTTCAAATGTATGTCCACGACAGGAACCTTGTAGATCTTCTCCCGAGGTAGTTCTTCACATCAAAGTTGGTCATCTCCATCGACCGGGGTCAGGCAGGTTCGATAAGGTAAATCAATAGGTGGGTTATAGCCTACTGTAAATACTGATGTGCCATTTTTGCTAATTCGCAGTTTATTGATACGAAGACCATGCAGAATGATAATAATCACAATTTTATTATTTTGAGATTAGAATGGTTCCATTTTTAGTGTATAATATTATGCCATGATTTTTCACAAAATTTGCGAGTGAATATTTCTTCAGACAACTATTGATTTTATACCATTACATCACATGATGCCTAACTCCCAATTTCGACCAAAAGGTGAATGGACAAGGTTATTTTTGTGAGGGGTATACGTGTTACCTCTATGTCACATCCTGGAGCTGCTGTGACAGGTGATGTGTGCCACTTGTGTCAGAATGGAAGTGTAGGTACAGTACATGATATCATCATTATTGTTGGCGCCTTGTATCCCAACAGGATGGAAGTGCCATGGTGATTCTGTGCTCAAGGTATATTAGTCATTTCAGACTTGTATGTATGGTACTTACACTGTTTTGGTTAATCAGATTGGTCTACCGGTATTGCATACATAATTTGCATAACCTTGAAGTCACAACATAATGTAAGTATGGTATTTTATTTTATTTTGTTGACAGGATCCAATACAGATTAGATTGTACAGTACGTAGTGTAAACAAGTACCTGGTGAACATCGAAATGGCCAGTGCAAATTTCTGCTCACGAGACTTTAAAGACGTGATAGACAAGAGGAAACGTGGTGTACTGTGGGCTAAAAAGTGTAAGTAAAAGTATCTAGTGGTACAGTGTCCTAAAATGATTGCAAACTTTCTTAAATGCAGTGTGGGATTCATGGGGGAGGATCCCTGATGGAATCCTGGAAGGAAATAAAGTCTCTCTTGGAGATTTTGATGAATGTCGCTCAGTACACTTCGATTCAAACCCATCAGGCGTAAGAGGTAAATATTGCCTGATGGAGCTGCTCCAAAATAGTAATGAAACTGATAAACAGGTAAGTTAAGCTTCTCATAACTGAAAATTGGCATGTTCCATTTGGTTTTTAATTTTTTAAATTACTTTCTTTCGGGTCTGTATTATTGCTGTTTGTAATAAACAGAGAGCATTTTTCTTTCCACAGGCAGATGCTAATGCGTATCAGATCGGAGTGTGTGTGCCTTCCACATGTTCTGGAAACGACACAGCTTTCCATATTCAAAAAGTGTTGCAAAACTTCAGCACTCGAGTGTTAGACGACAACGCTTCGTCAACAGTTAAAATTGATGAATATGCCTGCTCAGAAGAGATGCAGCCCACTTACACCGCAGCAACTATTTGTGTAATGTTGGTATCAATTTAAATCAAATTTACTGCTAATTATAACATATATGTGGCATGCAATTTTCAGAA
The DNA here is from genome assembly GCA_000934665.2 of Catajapyx aquilonaris. NCBI lineage: Eukaryota > Metazoa > Arthropoda > Diplura > Dicellurata > Japygidae > Catajapyx > Catajapyx aquilonaris. Next base: position 10,995 of record KZ538073.1, on the reverse strand, counting down.
CACTTATTGCGGTGCTTTTGCTTGTCACGATTGCTGCGACTGCGTTAGATTTGTACGCCAATTACTTCAACTCGGACAAACTCGCTGGATCAAGTGAGCACACTACTTGTTGCAATTTGCAAGTGACTTATTACAGCAATATATTGAAACAATTTGTGTTTCAGATCGAGGAGTAAAATCGCTCCTGGCATTTTCCTTATACGAAAACGTGAGCAAATTCTTGGACACCACTACTCCCAAAGGAGATCTGAGCTGTGTTCATGGAATTCGATTCTTGAGTGCTACTTGGATTGTCTTGGTGCACACTTGGTACATGATTACGCTCATACCCATGAAAAACCCATTGCGTTACATAGAAGTATGATGCAACGTGCTTTAATAATGCTAATAATTACATTTTACATGAGCTGACTGTCATTTCAGGAACGTTCAAAGTGGAGCCTTCATGCCATACTTCTGGGAGATGTGGCAGTGGACACCTTCATGGTTTTATCTGGCCTCTTGTTATGCTACGTCACTTTCCGCAAATTGGACAGTTCAGATGGAGTTTTTAATTATCCCAAATTTTACATCCATCGTTATTTCAGGTATGGTGAACAGTGGACCATACACTTCAGTTCACGTTCTTTGCATCTGACTTTTTTTTCTCCCCCAGGCTCACTCCACCCTATGCATTGTTCATAGCATTTGTGGGTGGGATCATGCCGATTCTGGGCAGTGGTCCACTGTGGTGGATGATGATCATGGAGCAGGTTGAACCATGTCTGAAGAACTGGTGGAATAACCTCATCTACATGAACAACTTTATCAACTTGGACAACGTTGTATGTTTTCGTTTTTTCTCTGAGTCCTGCATATATTATTATTCTCATTATCTCTTTATGCTTTCAGTGCGTCGGGGAGTCTTGGTACCTCGCAGTCGATATGCAGTTGTACTGGGTTTCACCACTTGTATTCTATCCACTGTGGCGTTGGCCCAATTTTGGCGCCGGTCTTGTACTGCTGCTTATTGTTGTGGCCTCACTGTGCAGTGGGCTGATCACATACCTCATGCAACTCGTGCCTTCAGATATTACATGCCCGTGGGCATGCCTGTGAGTATTTTAATAACATATTTTTGAATAATTGCAAAAAAAAAAATGTCATCTGTTTATTTATTTTGGGCAGAAATATAGTGGTGTACTATCAACAACTGTATATCAGACCATACACAAGAGCAGCCCCATTTCTTGTAGGAATGGCGCTTGGAGCATTCATTCGTCGCAGAAATGGTCAAAACGTGAAACTGCCTAAGGTACTTCCTGGAATGGTTACAACTGTGTAGGAAAAATTAATAAATGACATTTTCAGATTTTCATAGTGTTAGGATGGGTAGCATCCATAGCCACATGTTTGGCAGTGGTGTATGGTATGCAGCCTTATTATGCGTCGGACAGTCCTCCTCCATCAGCATCCCTCTCTGTGGCTTACAACAGTCTCCATCGTTTGGCTTGGGCTTTGAGCATTGCATGGCTCATTTACGCCTGCTTGTTTGGGTTTGGAGGGCCAGTCAATGCCTTTTTGTCCTGGAAAGTCTTTGTTCCTCTAGGAAAGCTGGCCTACAGCATATATCTTGTGTCCCTGAATGTGCAGCGTTACTACCACTTCACACAAAGAGCTGTGATGGTCTATGACTGGGATTCGATGGTATGTTCTCTACTATTGCGTTCGTGGCTGACGTAGTTAATACTTTCTGTCATTTCAGATGTATCTCTACTTTTCCCACCTCGTCGCATCGCTTCTGGCTGCTTTTGTTTTGAGCATATGTGCGGAGATGCCCTTCATGAAGCTGGATGCTATCTGGATAAGTCCTAGATAGGCTGTGACTTTTCATGATACAAGCCAAAAATAATGACCCAAAGGGAGCAGAAATGAACAGCAGCATTTCATTCCATCTCAAGCAACTGAAGGCAAATGTTACGGACACACAATGTATATTGTACATCATGTACTAACAAGGTCATGTCTGCCAAAATGATTTTACCACATTATTAGAGAGTATACCACGGTTATAGGCTTGTAGTAATAAATTGTACTGTATGCCACAACAATTTCAAGAAAAACATACCCTGGTGCTCTTCATCATTAGAAGCAAGGTGCAAGGTTCTACTTTCACCAGACAGGTGTGTACTCTCACTTAAAGCAAATCGATGTGCATTCAATATACACAAGCATTTTATCAACAAATTCTACAATTTATTTAGCAAAATCAAGCTATGTACAAATAACATCCCCTTGTTCACATACTAAACCAGCCAGGAAAGCCCTTGCGGTCCTTGTTACGAGCTAGCCCCTCTTCATATGTCTTCTTTGCTTCTTCTAATTGCTTCACGTACTTATCTTCCTCCTCTTTCTTCTCTTCCTCAGGGTACAACGTGGGGAATTCAAACTTCATGTCTTTAGGCTGAAAAAAGTCAAGTCGGTAACACTCGCTCATGTCAATGTTTGAGTAACTTACCAATGTTACATAGGCAACCTTGAAATCATCATCTTTAATTATATATCCCTTAAGTGGCTGCCTTCTTGTCTGACCTGAAAAGAATTGCGTCACTTAATCCAGGCTTTTCAAGATTAAAATGCAATACACTGCAAGTGCTGGTATTGCACTAATTTCATCCACATCCTGTTTATGGCAGCACGCAAAAGTGACTCGAAATAATCACCCATTTTAATGTGCAGATGTACATCCACAACAGGAACCTTGTAGATCTTCTCCAGGTAGTTCTTCACATCGAACTTGGTCATCTCCATCGACACATGAAACTGTATCTGGTTAGCCGGCATGGGAACCTCCGTCTTGACCATTTTCATCCAGAAATTGGGCAGGAATATCCGTAACTGCGGATTTCCCTTCTGATAAAGCGGGTACCTACAATTTAATGCCCAATTAGGACCATGTGTATTTCTGTAAAAGCGGGCATACCGTTCCACAATTCATTGTACACGCTATTTTTATTTAGTGAACGGGTGTGTAACAATTACATCAACAACTTACCACCGTGTAGACATGATCTGGTCGCGTAATTAGCCAGTAAAAAAAGTAAAATCCGGTCAGATTCACACAACATGAAGCTACATGAACGGCGCCATTTTGGATTTCACGTCGGGCCAGAAATAGCGCCGCTGCTTCTGATTCTGACAGCTTTATTAGTTACTGACTTTGGCTATAAGCTGCTTATTGAAGTGTCCTGCCATCTGGTGGTCGAATTGTGAACTAGTTGGAAAAAGTGAAGCGGTTCAATTCCAAGATGGCGGTTGATTTGGCCTCACCTCGAAAGAGGAAGTTGTCGGAGCGTGGAGACGACGATGATGAGCCTGGTAAGGGCCGAAGGATGCCGGTCGTGGCTTAGGATGATGCTGGACATGTTCAGCCGTAATTTAAAACCGGTCCGGAAGCATTAGGCGCACTAATGATGGAGAAGCAAAACATTTATAATAGTTAAACATGCACGGATCATAATATGGCTGAGAATGATTTGGTTTAATTGCAATTGCTAGTAAATATAATTAATTATTTGATAATGTGATGAAGTAACACTTTTTCTCTTAGCGTATGTTCCAGGGAACAGGTCGAACAAGTCGAGGGCTTGCCCGTACTTGGACACTATCAATCGTCATGTGCTGGACTTTGACTTTGAGAAGCTGTGCTCCGTGTCGCTTTCCAGGATTAATGTGTATGCATGCCTTGTGTGTGGGAAGTACTTCCAAGGTGAGATAATAAGCCCGAAGATTGCAGCTATGGAAACTTACCCCGTATTTCTTTTCTAGGTCGGGGTGTCAGCACCCATGCGTACATCCATAGCGTTGGGGAAGGCCACCATGTGTTTCTGAATCTGCTGACACTTCGGTTTTACTGCTTGCCCGACAACTATGAGATCATAGACTCTTCTTTAGATGACATTAAGTATGTCCTGAATCCCACCTTCACTCTCCCGCATATACGCTGCTTGGATCTCAATGTGAAGGAGAGTCGAGCCATTGACGGCAGCATGTATTTGCCAGGCATAGTTGGGTTGAACAACATCAAGGCAAATGACTACTGCAATGTCATCCTGCAAGCCCTCAGCCATGTTGCGCCCCTAAGAAATTACTTTTTGCGGGAGGAGAGTTACGCCAGTACCAAGAGGCCTCCTGGTGATAACACTTTTTTGCTGGTGCAGCGTTTTGGAGAGCTGATCAGGAAGCTGTGGAATCCGAGAAATTTTAAGGCGCATGTTTCCCCTCATGAGATGCTTCAGGCTGTGGTGTTATGCAGCAAGAAGCGATTTCAGATTACGCAGCAGGGTAATGTTGTCAGTTAAATGCTTTTTTTTCCCAAACTAACTTGTGCTTGCAATATTTCAGGCGATCCTGTGTCATTCCTGTCGTGGTTCCTGAATGCGCTTCATCTGGCACTGAATGGCACCAAATCTCCTGGCTCTTCCATAGTGTACCAGACATTCCTGGGCTGCATGAAGATTCACACTCGCAAGATTCTTCCGGTGGACATGGACGAGAAGCAGAAGAGGGATCTTCTTCGCCACTCCCGAGATGAGTTCAAGGAGCGAGTAGAGGAGTCTCCCTTCCTGTACCTCACCTGCGACCTCCCGCCACCCCCCCTCTTCAAGGATGAGTTAGTAGAGAACATCATTCCACAAGTTAATCTGTACAACCTGCTTACAAAGTTCAATGGACAATCAGAAAAGGAGTACAAGACATACAAGGAGAACTTCCTCAAGCGGTTTGAGATCACCAGGTTGCCGCCTTATCTCATATTGTACATTAAGGTGAGACTCTACTGCGGCATCATCGTGACAATTTAAACATTGTGTCTGATGGAACGGTTTCATTGCAGAGATTCACGAAGAACACATTCTTTGTCGAAAAGAATCCAACCATAGTGAACTTCCCCATAAAGAATGTTGACTTTGGTGACATACTGACGCCTGAAGTGAGGGCGCAGCACTCCTACAACACAAGTTATGACCTGGTAGCCAACATTGTCCATGATGGAGAGCCCTCCAAGGGAACGTACAGGGTCCACATACTTCACAAGGGGACAGGAAAGTGGTATGAGATGCAGGATCTGCACGTGATTGACATCTTGCCACAAATGATCACGCTCACAGAGGCTTACATACAGGTAAAGGCAACAATTCGAATATTTTAAATTTCTTGCATTGTTACGTGAATTACTGGATTGATTCAGCAATTTTTAAAATCAAATGCTTCTACTTTGTTTATATACATACAAGTAAAATTTTTTGTAAGTACTGATAATTTTTATTTTTATTCAGATATATGAACTAAAGAAGAACTACCGAACGACAGGCAAAACAGAACCAAGAGCAGCTGGAAATTAAATCTCAGCAAATGCCTTTTATTCAAAAAGTATTGTTCGTGATAGTAAATCAGCCTTTGTGTGTGTTGTGGCAAATAATGATGATTTTACACTTCCATTAATTGAATATTTATGTGAGAACATTGGAATTACAGGTCAAAGTTGAAATGCTTTGGCCAGTGGTTTCCAACCTTTTACCAACTGCGACCCCCTAAACATGTTTCCATAAATGTGCGACCCCCTCCCCCGGCCCCTACTGCAACTACCCCCTTTCCAGAAAACATACACTCTGTACGGCTGCAAAAATGGTTCAATTGACACAGAACTTGGAAAAAAAAAGTCGAACCAAGGCTCGCGACTGTCGCGACCCTGCCCACGACCCCCTGGTTGGAAACCACTGGCATCGGCTATAAGAGACATTGCGTTACCCATACTCAATTCTCCTCGGATCTCAGGAGGATATACCTGAACCACTTCTTGGCCTTCATAGTCAGCATATTGATAGTAAAATATGCACATTTTGTGTATTTGTTGGCCACCTATGCCCGGCAGCCAATTGTCCGGCAGCCCAAAGTCGTAGATTCGAAGGAACCGTGTTGGACCCAACAACAGTGCTTATTCTGGTCACATCCCAGGACGTCGAAACAGGTAGCGACAGTACACACTTGGGAGACGGAAAAAAGGGGGGAAAGGGGTCAACAGTGCACTAGGTGATAAAAGCATCAAATTTGGTAAGAATGTCCTTGGGACAATACTCTTCAAATTCAGATATACCCCACGCCCTTTTTTGCCCGGGAGGCCTGTAATTGCGGGTTGGCTACCCTTCAGCAAATGAGAAGTATTTTTCAAGTCGCTGTAGCATCGAAAATACAGACCGTACATGGAAAAGGTACTTATACTTATTTTGTAGAATACATGTTTCTCTACAACCTTTGTTCGGCACATATCCGCCTAAGAAGCATAGTTCGCTCATGAAAAGACTTTTCAGCCTACAATGATTGTAGTTCCCTGAATAAATTATGGAAGTAATTTCCAATCCTGCATCAGCAATAGCAATAATTTGCATGGTTCTTGTCATATAGTCACAGTCAATGATGCGATTTTTAAAAATTCCCTTCCCACACAGTCATCAATCCAAAAGAATCAGAATCCTGTAAAGTTGTCAGTTAATTAACGCTGCTTTAGATTTTTCCGTGGCATTGGCACAACACTGTATTTACGAACCCGTCAGCTTGTGATTGGCTCATTTGACTCGTTTTGCGTGAGATCGTCCATGAACATTGTCCCAGAAAATCCATGCAAATAAGTCCACTACCGCTGTCAGCAGCAGCCATATCGTCTCCTGAAATCTACCTTCCGGAAACAGTGGATGACAAATTGATAGATTCTGGCCAAGTAGCAAACATAATTTTCCATGTTTCGCTGGAGCAATTTAGGTTAATGCGCATATTGCTTGACGAATAAATATTTAAATGTTCATTGTAGTTCCCAGGCCATGCGGATACGAGAGACAAATTGGAGGCACAATGTGGCGATTTTCAGGTTATGAATTAGGTATAGACCGGTATAGACTATGACATTGCATAAGAACATATTGAAAGGCCTACGACATGACGCGACTTGGACTTCATCAAAATGTTGCCTGGAGCTGTCTTTGACACACGTCAGTACATAATGCTGGCCATTCTTCAACTGCTGCTGGACATGCCATTGTTGGCAACTGGATTGCCGATTGTCACTATAAATCGGGCCAATGATGAGGCTACGGGACTGGTGTCATCCCTGGTCCAGCAAATCCATGGAGAGAAGAAGGACTGCCTCCTTGTGCTGGGCCACGACTACGAGAAGCTGCCCTGGGAGATGAGGTCTCTGTTGCAGCAAGTGTCCGACCAGGGTGGGGCCTCCGCGTCCATCCGGTGGACACGGGACACTCCTGCCCCGAAACCCAACACTGGAGGACAGGAAGGAGGCTTCGAGTACTGGTTCTCCTGGCTGGAGAGACCAACGTCCAGGTTCATCAGCACCTGCTCTCTCTTCCACTTCGCCTACCACCAACCCAATCTGATGCCCCTGGTCAAATACGTCGCCAGCTTGGTCCGGATGAACCCCAGGTATGACCGGTTCGTCTTCTTCAGCCCTGATTCAGACGTGGACGATGCACTGACCAACACTGACTTGGACTTTCGCTTCAAGATGGTGCTCGCCTACGACCCAGCCTCGCAATACCTGGCCATCAAAAACCTGTGCCAGTTTTGCGACAAGGGAAAGGCCAAAGTCATGGCACGAGGGAGGTACCCTGGTCGCGAGGTGCTGGATGAGTTTTTCCCTGACTACACAAAAGACCTGCATGGTGTGCATCTGAACATTTCGTTTCCAGTGGAGGCAACCAAGGAAGACGTCGTGTTCATGGCACAGGAAAGCCAAGCAGTTATTCCATACTTGAATATGTATTTGGCAATCAGCAACGTCCTCAACTTCACCTGGCACATTGATGACTACCCTGAACCAGAAGGCACGCCAATGATGCGACCGGACGGAAACTACACTGGCTTGACCGGACCCCTGCAGAGGAAGGAGCTCAAGCGAGGCAATCAAGGTGCTGGACTTCGCTTCCTGCACTTACCTGGCCGTCAACACTTACGCCACCTGAACCCCGAGACACCAGTTCTCCTGGACAGCCGTCTTCAAGCCGTACACCATGGAAATGTGGGCCGCCCTCTTCGTCACGGGCCTTGTGGTCAGCCTGGGTTTCTATCTGTTGCTGAAGGCATCTCGATCATTGGCAATCCTTTTCCTGATGGCCAACGACATCCTACGCATCTCAGCCTATATTCATTGAGGTAGGCCTACTTGATTTCCTTAATTTCCTTTGTTTTTAATTATCTTTATTTATTGCTGTTGTTATGTCCTCCTACAGGTTCGCCTTTTCTGGTCTGATCGAAGAGAATCCCAACCTCATCCCGACGGCCACTCCTGTTCGCGTGCTGATATGTGTCTGGGCCCTCGTGTGTGACGTCCTGGTTTGTGGATACAAGGCCAAGTTCTTTGCCTTTCTGGTGTCCTCTGAAGAGGAGAAGCTGCCAATGAGCATGCAGGAGCTGGCTGCGACTCCGGGATGGAAGTGGGGGTGCATGGATGTCGCAAGTGAGTACGTCCCCATGCTGCTCACTCTGTCAGAAGTTGGCTACCACACCGAGCTACAGGCGAGGATGCAAGGCGGTGGAATGACCGAGTGTGTCCAGAAGGCAATGGAAGAGAACTTTGCCTGCTTCTCTGTTAGTGTGATTCTGAATGCCATGAATGTTCTGCAGATGGATTTGGACGGAATAATACCTGTCCAAATCATACCTGACATGTCCCTGACAAGCTATGGGGGTTACGCCACAGTCAAGTATTCGGCCATGGAGCAAGCCTTTGAAAGATTAGAAATTTAGAATACTATATTGAAAAGGGTGGGTTGTACCAACATTACTTCCCTCTTTTTGAGTACAACTTGGAAGTTGCTTTCCCTGAAATGAGATCGGCCCGAAAGAAAAACCTGTCTTACAAGGCCTCGATGGCTCTGAATATAAGTCAGTTCGAGACTCCTTTGGTGGCACATTGCGCCATCATGGCCTTTGCTCTCGTGGTTTATTTGGGTGGAGTAGTTGGTAAGAGGGGCAAGGGTAGGCCTAGGAAGACATGGTTGGACCAGGTGGGTCAGTGTCTTAAGGGTGTTGCTAGTGTTAAGCCGAGACGTTCATGTGTCAATAGGACCATGGACGTGGCTGAGGCTAGGGTTGTTTGTTTGGATAGGTGTAAATGGCATAGGTTAATTAATGGGTAGAATATTCACGGGTTTGTGAGGAATGGCAGTGTCTATTGAATTTTTCCGAATGGCTATAGAATGTTTGCAGGTTGGTGGGAGGTGTCGGCTTCTGGAGGTTCATGCTCGGGCTCTGGGTGCTGTGCAGAACTACAAGTTTGGCAGATATCTCTTGCACAGTAATGCATAGGTTGACACCGGTAGTCATGCTTGCAAGGGTGTCTGTCTCTCTCTCTCTCTGTCCTGCACAGCACAGCGCTTGGAGTCCGGGTATGGATTTCTGTATGCTGGTTCTTCTCGCTGGCCTGTGGGTGTTCTGGTCGTTTGGAGGAGAATATTATGGTCACTTGGAGGAATTTAACAGTTGCCGATTCCTATTCCGGGGGGGGATTTCTCAAGTACCGCGTTGCATAGTCGTGTAATATTTATATTTAAAATATAATATTGAGAGTTTGTTGTCTGAGATGGGCAGGGGGGGGGGGGTTATATGGGTGGTTTATAGGGTGATTTTTACCATTTTTAATTTAGTTCATATTTTGGGTTAGCTTGTGGCTCCCGTCATCGCTGACTACCCCTTATATGGAAATGTCATGATGGTGTTGTTGTTGTTGTTGTTTTCATTTACGAGGTATTGAAATTCAGATACAGTAAGGGTAATGAAGTAGTGAATAACTCATCAGAAAAAAACAGGACCCATCTGATACTGTAGGGCTGTAGGCTACTTCAAAAATGCCTTCAAATTGTCACCAGCTGATGCTCGATCGCCATCAACTGATCAGGTTCTTTTAGGTCTCTCAGGTTACACCAAAGAAGCACAAGTCAAAGGGGTGGTTTTTATGGTTTATTGACTAATACTACGACATAGGACAATATTCTAACGCTGGGATATAAATGTAATGGTCCATACAACAGCTCTAACCTGTACGTGTGGGTGCGGGGTCGTCCCGGTAGGTATTCGGTGATCTCCTCAGTAGAATTCAGGTGGACAATCCCACCTGGCGGTCTTGAGTTGACTGGCTGGTCGGGCGTGTCTGGGCCTCCTCGTCGGGGCTTCCCTCCCCTCTCGAGTCTCCTCTTCACTCTGGACTCGACTCTCCTGGCTCTCTCTGTTGTAAGGCCGGGGCGTTGGCTTTTATAGTCCCGGACGCCCTCCTTGTGTCAGAGCTGCTATATGTCCCTATTTCCTTACGCTGCTCATACTGTTTCTGTGGCCAAATACGGTTCCGCGCGTATCCGGCGTCAGCCTATTCTTGAGTGTTTGGGTAACGCTTTACTTTAAGGCTGGGCCGCGTCACATTAGTTAAGCCGAACGGTTGGAGCTAAGTGAATTCTGCAATAAGTTTTCGCTAATTGTTTTCCTGTTTGTCGCGCCTCAACCTGAGGGTGACAAAATGCATGTCGTTAACGCACCATAGCAGTATCTCTGTAGCCAACACCCTACTCTTATGCCTATCTGACCAATCCCACGCTTCACTATCATCAGCTACCATTCATAAGTGAAGGAACAATAACGCGAGAATAGACAGACGACTTACAGGCAGAGATAAGTCCTTATTTCTAGAAAACATACTTGTGGCACCTTATCACTTTCAACCCAGAACTAACTCTCCTATCAGTCTCCACGTCCATTCTACATTACTCTCAAGGACACTACCCAGGTATACAAACTGATTGACCTACTCAACCAGTTTCCTCATCAATGATGCAACAACAACAACAACAACAACAACAACAACATCACGACATTTCCCTATGAGGGGTAGTCAGCGATGGAGGGAGATGCAAGCTAACCCAACATATGAACTAATAAAACTCATGAGAAAGAACCTAA